>WJSG01022106.1:0-13717 GCA_016618145.1 Sanghuangporus lonicericola
CATACAACAATGTCGCCCATCACGTCCGAGACAAGGCCCGCACTCACATCGCGCAGCGCGGGCCGCTCACTGGTGCTACCGCCGGTGCTTGGGCATGTGACGCCACCACCAAGAAGACCGCTCTCGATACGTTGGGCTATGCGTCTGCGCAGCTGCCCCATGAACGCCTCGCCCGCCAGATGCGCACCGCTGAGAACCACACCAACAAGAACGCCCTCCGCTTCGAGAACAACTTCATCTTCCACATCGCGCGTATCAAGCCTGAGTATCGTTCTGGCGGTGATTTCACCCTCAGTGCCATCAGTAAATTGCAGAGTTACTGATGACTAAAATGCTCATCAGTAGTCCGATCGAGTTCTGACTTAGTACTTACAACTTCGCGGCACCTAAGTATACACATCTAAGTATCTGCTGCATCTCGCGCCGCGAGACTCACCGTGCAGCTCATGCTCGTCGCTCGAGCCCCCTGCCGTCCGGGAACCTTGATGTCAGTGAACCGCCGAGCCACAAGTGTACTCGTGTCCTTGAAACCGACAACGAACCTAGGTAGCAGCTCGGACATACACATCGCACAGTCTCACCGTTTCGTGCAGGGCATACTTCGGGATCGACGAAGGAGACTGGCAGAGATGGACGGTGGTGGGTGTGATTCCTTGAACGGCATTTGCGTTCCCTGGAGTAGTCTACGTGCTACAGAGATCAAGTCATGCCCGCAAAGCTAGAACACAGATCCTCTACGATTTGCGCGGAGAGCTAAGAGAGAAGAGAAACAGTGTCCGCAACTACGAAAGACAGGAGTACAGTACTTGGTATAGTTACACGGCAAGAGAGCGAGCCGAACCTCCAGAACACCGTAACGTAGAGATGCGTAATCGCACCAACAAGCAACTAAAAGCTTCAGCAATTACTTCAATTCGAACCGTCCGTGACCGGTTTCCGCGTACTCCGACCAATACCCATCCCGACGCGCACAAGCGTCTCGAGACACGCCCTGCTGTTGACCAGCAAGTCCTCGTCCCACTCCACCACGCCTTTCTCGAAGAGCACGACAATCGTCGATCCGCCTGTGACAAGAGACCGTGAACAACGCGCGCGACACAATGGGCTGCGAGACGTACCGAAGGCGAAGTACCCAAATTCGTCCCCACGCTTCACCTGCTGCCCCTCCTGGACCGTCGTGTGGATGCTACCGACCATCATCGCGCCGATGCACACGCACATGACGCGCCCGAACTGCGGCGAGTCGATCGGCACGATCTTCCGCACGTTCTCTCCGTACACGTCCAACGCCGTACGGATAGCTTGCGGCTGTCGCATCCCACCAGTCAGTCCAGTGGTCGCTCCGCAACGTAAAGAACAAGGACGAGACTTACGTTGACAGTGTAGTATTCGCCCGCGATGTAGGTCATAGGCCCGATCGTCCCGTCGACAGGTACGTGGAAGCGATGGTAGTCCTGCGGGGCCAGTCGGAAGATGCACAGCCCACCTCCGACATACCTGTCCGCCTCCGCGCGGTACGTGTCGCCCAGGAGCCGGCCAACGGAAAACTCGCGTCCCTTGATCCACAACCGCGTTGCCTCCTGCACAGTCTCAAATACCATAAGACGGCAGTCAGCGCCGCTGACGAGGCGGTACGGATCGTCCGGAGACTCGACCGGCCGTGCGTCGGGCTTGAGCTTGCGGTAGAAGAACTCATTGAAGGTCTCTGCATGGGAGGGAAAGCAGCGTCAGTATCGGACACGAATCGCCATGCAGCGAATACGCACTAAACGAGTCTAGTGGATCGCGAATCTCGTCGACATTGAGCCGGTGGAATGCAATGAAAGTAGGGATGTCGCGTGCGGATTCCGGGGAGTCGTACTTCATTCCCTGCTTGATCGAAAGGGACTTGAGCAGTCGACGCGCTAGACGAGGTTGTCAGCGACGGCGACGAGGCAGATAGACGGTCCAATGCATACCTCTCGCGCCTTCCATGCGGCTCTTCCAGCCTTTGTACAGAAGCCGGATGCCGAGCCGGACGTACACCTGCATCTTCTCCTCCTCCAGCTGGCCCGTAAGGCGGTTCTGCACGATGATGTTTGCTGAATTCTGCCGCAAGGCCAACAACGCATCAGCATCCGCCTCGCTCACGTAACAAGCGAAGCACTCACCGCGCCGAGCTTGTAGTTCCCCGAAGACACTTTTGAGATCACCTTCGTGTACCACTTGCGCTGCGCCTGACTCGCAGTCACGTAGTTCCCCACCACGATCCTGTCTACCCGTGCCCAGTCCTGACTCGCGCACACCGCCAGATGCGTCACGATATCCACCTCCGCCTTCGAGTTCAGCCGCGGGCGATGGCACAGCGGGCAGTTCTTCACGTTGATGACACGCTCAAACGAGGCCTCAGGCGAACCGCCGTTGGACCCATTCGACCCCGACGAGTCCTCCGCGTCCGACGTCGACGTCGAGCTCGAGTGGTTCCGGTTGAACGACGGCGACCGCATCCCCGGCGGCATCAGCTGGCTCTGCGACGGGCTCGTCGACATCGACCCCAAGCTCGGACTCGTGCCCATCGCAGCCTCACGCAGCGGCATCTGCATCGGCTCCGTCGGCTGCGGCGGAGGCGCAGCAGGCAGCTCCGCGTCATCCGCCCGATCCCTGCTCATATTGCTCATCGCCGCCGCATTATGCGGGGGGCCGCTGAAGTCGAGCTTGTCAAAGTTGACCTGCTGCTGCGTCTCCATCCCGCCCGTGATCGCGGGCGTGACGGGCGCGCTGGTGTCCATGACGCTATCCTCGGGGTCGATGCGCTTCTTCTCGGACGCCGGGCGGCAGAGCTCCGTCTCGAGACACTGGATGGCCTCGTCGATCGTGAGCACCTCGTCGTGCGGCCGTTTGTTGAACCGCGTCCAGAATGAGTTCACCGTCTCGTGCGAGAGCGTGGACCCGAGCGAGTCGAGCATGGACGTGAGCTCGAGGTGCGAGATCGTGCCTGTGTCGTCGGTATCGTATTGCTTGAGGTATACGCGCCAAAACTTCTGGCGCAGCGCATCGTACGGCTGGTATTTCGCCCTATAGCGCAGCACCTTTAGCATGTCATCCCTAGAACCCGATAAGCACGCGGCACACTCACTTGAACGAGATGACCGGGTGATGCTTGCTCTCCCACGGCATCTCCTTCGCAGTCTGCAACGGCAGCTCGAAGCTCGTCATCGACCGCATCGCGTCCTCCTCCTCGGGGTATAGCCCCGTCTTTTCGTCCTTTTTCGGCGCGTCCTGAAGCAGCGTCGCGACGTCAAACGACGCGTCGCCCACGTGGTCGTTCGACGACAGCTTGTCCCAGTCGAGCACCGTCAGCTGGATCTTGAACGACGTCTCGTACCGCCGCACGTGGAACAGCATCTTCTCGTCCCACTGCGGGTTCAGCGAGTGCCGGATCACCCGCGTCCGGAACACCTTCTTCCCGAACGACACCACCACAAACGGGTCCATGTCCCATCCCATGCGCGTCACTGCCCACCTGTGAGTACCGGCACCAGCACTCACGAATCGCGAGCAAACTCACTGTTCTTGAGCTTCGGCAGGTCCTTCGCGCCCAGGATCTCCAGCATCACGATCCCCATGATGTCGTTCGCAGCGTTGAAGTTGTAGTCCTTCCCCTTCGCGCCCCACGACTTCCTGAGCCGGCTCTTCTGCGCCGCCGAAGTCGGCCTCGCCGGAGCGGGCAGCGGGGTCCCCGAGGGCAACAGTGCAGGCGTCGACGCGCCCGACGTGGGCCTCATCGGAGGAGCCAACGAGTTGCCAGGAGCCACGATCGCAGGCGTCGACACGCCCGACGTCGGCGCCGTCACGCTGCTCCCCGCCGTCGACGCGCCCGTCTGTGCCAGCGTCGTCACAGAGTCGACCGACAGCGACCGCGGTGTGCTCTGCCGCCGCGGGAACATCGCCGGGATCCGGAACCCGGGCGACAGCGGCTTCATTGCCTGCGGCGTCCTCACGACCCCCGCGGGCGTCGGCGTCGCAGGGGTCTCCGTGGGCGGCGTTCGAGGCGACGAGGGCTGCTCCATCTGGCCGGGCTCGGCCGTGTAACCCTCTCCGGAGCGCGAAGGAGGGATGTACAAGTTCGACAGGCGTGCGGCGGCCGGGGACTCCTCGTCCTCGTCCTCGCTGTTCGTGTCGTTCTCGTCGGAGCTCAGCCCATCGTCCTCGTACTGCGGGCCTGACTGGTTCGAACGGATGGTGCCGACGCCCTCGGTCTAGTACTGCAAGCTCAGCTGCTGCCTCTCACGGAGACGGAGATGAACGCACCGGGGGCGCAGACACGAGGCTCCGGCGCGTGCGCTTGACGAGCTCCGAGTAGATCTCCTCAAAGTCCATCAGCGCCGCCGTGTTGGGAGACGACACGAAGCCGAGCTTGACCTGGACGTTGCCCGTCGCAGGCGTCGAGTTGCGCGTCGATATGACGGGTTTCGAGATCATCTGTCGAGGAAACGGGTGGTCAGCACGTTTCGCTCTTTCACTGAGTCGGATTAGAGTCACAGTGACGAAACGGGCCGGTCTAGCTCTCAGTGCATGTCTGCGCGACTGCGCGACACCGCGAGAGCGATCACCGACGACTTCGCAGCCGTTTCAATACGGTGCATCATGGGTAGTATATCGCCGTTCTGCGCAACGTCGAGCGGTGTTACACTCGAATATAGATAACTCGCGCCACGGTTCCCGTTACTTCACTACGCGCGAGCGACTCAGTGTGCGAGCTGCAGACATCGCGTCAAGTGCTCGGGCACTCGCCAAACCGCGATCTCAGCGTCGCGACATCTGATGTGCTGCGTTGTGCGCTGAGGCGTTCCGCAGACTGCCTGACACGACGTCTACCAAAGGCCGCGGCGAGCGCGACCTCCCAGAGTCGGAGGCGCTGACTCACGAGTAGTTCTCGCAGCTGCGCCGAGCCGAACGTTAACGTCATCGACGTTGCGAACCGGGCACGAGGCAACACAAGTTATATGGGCGGGGGCTGCCCGGTGCGCCGAGACCAGTGAAGAGCGAGTGATGACACATGCGCAAGCTCACAAGCCGCTCCGAGACTCGCACTCGCTCCGGAAGAGTGTAGCATGGCGCGGACATGACAGGGGGCATAGACCCCGCGCGGTCGTGCGCGACGGAGGAAGAGGGAGGCCGGACGTAACAGACACACCTTATTATTCAAATCATCGAACGCGAACGCGTTCCCGTCCCTGAACCAATCCTCGAGCGGGATCCACGCCTCGCCGAGATAGTCCTTCTTCAGCACGTCCTTATCCCAGACAACGAGCTCGAGGACGCCGAGCTTGTCCGCGAGGGAGAGGTAAATAGGGAAGTCGAACGTCGCGTCCTTCGGGTTGTACGTCGGGTTCACCGTGCGTTTCGAGACTGGAGTCTGGTGCTTGGTGCCGAGGAGGGAGACGACGACGAATCTGCGCGCGGAAACGTCAGCACGGCGAGCTTCAGGGATATTTGTGACGACGATTGCGCGTCTCCCCCGGACGCTCGAGCTCGAAAGATGTAGAGGAAGCCGTGTCCCTCCTCCAGAGAGCTCCCGCGCATGAGCGAAGGAAGGGCGTGTGCCCGATGGAGGCCAAACTCGCAGAGGGACCGGGGATATGGGCGCCGGAAGCAGAGGGAGTAACAAACAGGTCCCCGCTGCACCAGCTCTCCCGCGAGCAGCTCCCCGCCCAGAACAAAGTCCTGCAGGACGGAGATGCAGAGATTCGACCTCAGCCGCGACCACTGGCTGCGAAGATGTGATGTCTATGGGGCGACTGATGATCCATGTGATGCGCCGGCTTGCCTGACAGTAGTACAGCACGGTCGTGACTTTACGCCGGCCCCGGTGCTTTCCAATCAGCGAAAGTAGGTCCACGAGCATCATGACGACAGGCCAGCAAAAAGGCCAATGTTCACGCCGGGACGCGGATGCAGCAGGACCTGTACGTCGGGCTTCCGCTCATCAACGCGCAAGAGCCATTGGCGTACCCCTTCACGTACGCTCCCGCAGAGACGAGCTCTGCCGCGAGAACAGCTCCCCTGCCCATGGCAAACTCATACACGACGAAGATGTAGAGAGTCGCGCTCAGCCGCGACCGACGAGTGCGCACCCAATACGAGACCCACCACGACGTCGTGCGGACGTGCGGTGACATGAGCACTTCGGCCACCCGAGGACAGGAGCAATTCGCCTTGGTTAAATGAGGTATACGGGGCGGCAGATACCCGCCTGATACGCCCGTGGGCCTCACAGAACAGCACGACTGGCAGCCAGTGACTAGGCATATCCTGGTATAGCCAGTCTCGGGCGGGAGGATAGGGAGAAACACAGACAGAGCAGGAGAGAAGAGACGTACGGGTCACTCGAGCCATTCCTATCCTTCGCCAGCAAATTCGTACAGCTCAGCACCTGCACCCTCAGCATAACAATCGGCTGCTCCCCAGGCAAGGGCGCAAACGCGCCGCCGTTGCCGCGTCCGCCCGAGACACGGGCAGGGAGCCGCTTGAGGGCGCGGCCGATCTTCAGGGCCTTCTGCTTCGGAGCGGGGGCCATGTCGTCCGCGTGCTAGCTATCGAGCGAAGGGTGTGTCGTGTGTCCGTGTCGCTGCGTGCGTTAACTTCGTGCGCAGAGGGGGTGGTATAGGATATGTGGGCGTCCGAGAGCGTATCGCGTGCGTGATATCCGGGGACCGTGCCAGCGAGCAAACCGCTTTTCCGAGGTATCTTGCCGTAGTCGAGCAGAACGCGTGCAAGTCGGCGAGAGCGAATAGAAGACAGGCAACCCGGAGAGTCGAGGGCGAAGGTGGTGACGAAGGAGAGAAGGCGGTGGAGAGGCGGAGAGCGGCCGCGAAATGAGATGAGCGCCCGCGGAGACCATGCGCTTTGATCTCCACATCCTCCAATTCGTATTGACCCCCTTCGTATCCCGGACCCGTTTTACACCGCCTACCCGGCATGCTGCCGTCTCCGCTTATTCGAGCTCGCTGTGCGCGACGACGACTTGGACGAGACCAGTCGCAGCGACCGATGACGCTGGCTGTGCAGCGCCCCCTAACCACTAAATTACCCGGCGGAGTCCGCCCACGCCCCAGCCTGTCCGACATTGACCGGTGACTTCCGTCTCCGAGTCACGAACATGCTAAAGCCAAAGTAAAGTATGGGTATTATCAGCTGCAGTCCATGTAGGATTCAATCGGCGTGCAAGAGGCACATTCCAATTGTAAGTAACATTCGAGGCGAGTCACCTACCCAACCGGCGCGTCAGTCTCATGCATGTCCCACAGCTCTCGCTCTCGCACTTACCCCATCTGCAGCCGGAGAACGATGCTGCCACCCGCGCAGGTTGCATATAAATATACATATCCAGATTCCTCCCACTCGACGACAGTCCACAGGCCGTCTTTCAGCTAGAGCCATGACACAGAAAGAAGCCGTACATTGATTACAGACCAACGCGACGCGTCCGGGATAACCGCAACCGCGACCGACTTCGGCCACCCAGGTGTCGGACCCCAGTGAACGCGGGGCGAAACAAAGGCTCCAATATGTACGGTACTCAGCTGCTTCGTGTAAGCATGTCGTCCACGCCCGAAGTCAGCAAGGCGTATCATGCAATGCGTGCACACTATCCCGCCTTTGACCGGCTGACTCTTGAAGCTTGGCCGTCCAAGTACTTACTACTTATCAGTCTACTTCAGCATCACCCCCAGTCCCCCCGCAGACTCGGACGCACGCACACCAACCCCAATCCCCACCGCCTTTGCATCTGCATCTGCACCGTGCCCGCGGCCGTGCCCGGTCAGCCATCCCAACCCTGCATCTCGACGAGTCCCACCGCTTCCCTCACTAAAGCAGTCGTCGGTCGGAGCCCGGCGCACGGACGACGAGCCGCTGATCCACACGCAGCACAATAAGTAAGCACCGTGATGCACCCGGCGAGTAAGTACAGAGTACTGAGTCTTCACCCCCAGCATCGCAAGCTACGGCCTACAGCGCTCGCCTCAGCACCCCGCCGTGCCGCTAGCGTCGAAGCTAGGCCCCGCAGAGCTCAGCCCTCAACGGGAACGGCGTACTGCCCACGCAGCGACGCCCGCTCTGCACTCCGCAGACCGCCATTCAGATTCGACACGGTCGGGCCCACTCCTCGCACCACCCCCCGCACCCCTCGCGCCAGCCGACCACGAGTACGAGTACACTAGTATTCACTCACCCCACCTCCGGCGTCCACACGAGTCGCAACCCGCGCACAGTGCACAGCGCTCACCCTCATGTCGCCGTCGCCGTCGCCGTCACCGTCACCGTCGACGCTGAAGCTTGAAGCTCCGTCCTCCGTCCTCACTTCGAGTACCCCCACCAATACACGTCCAGACCCGCCTGTCCGCCCAAAGGTACCGTCCTCGTACCCGTACGCCCAGCCGAATCCCAAGGCCAAACTTCGACCATCCGCCCCTCCAGGTTCCTCCCCACGACGATCTCGCCGCGGCACCACCATCCCGACTCGAGCGACCCCAGCCCGCAAACACTCAGCCATGATCCAAGCATCGCGACCTCAGGCCTCAAGCTCCGCGTCATGACCAGCTCCGCACGAACGCAACGGCATCGGACTCCAATCGAACTGTTGAACACAGCACGCTCATACGAGCTCAACACGAACGCCGGTCGTCTTCGCGGGCGCACAGCTTGCACGCATCAGCCAGTAGAGAAAGGGAACGCACGAAGCAGATGGTATTAAACTGAGCAACGGGGGGTATGTCCTCGAGCGCACAAGAGCATACGCAAGAAGAGAAAGTCGGAAATGTAATAGGTAGTCCGTGCGCTACAGTTAGTGTAGGAGAGATGCTAGTTCGAATCGTGCTACGTGCTAAAGAATGTCCCATGAATGATCACCCTCGACTCCATTAACTTCTTCCGCCGACGCTCATCAAGATCGTGAATCGACGACGAAGGACATTAAGCGAGGAAGGCGACCGCGCCGAGGACACCCGCGAAGGTGGCAACGACAGAGATGCGCACCGCGGCGGCACCATTGCTGCCAGACGCGGCGCCCGTCGACGAAGCACCAGCAGACGCACCCGAGCGGGATGCGGTACCGGCCGCGCCCGATCCAGACGCCTTGCCGGTCGCAGAGGCACCACTTGCGGTGCCCGTGGGGGCGCTGGTGGGAGCAACGAGATCGGTGAAGAGAGCGGTGGAGGCGTACTGAACGCAGTTCGAAGACGAAGGAACCTTGGGCTGGTAGGGCAGGGTGGAGATGACACCGAGGGACTCAGGGGGCTGAGAGTAGGTCTGGACGGCGCCGGAGGCATCGGTGTAGATGCCAGGGGGGTCCTGGTTGTCGCTGTCGCAGACCTCGAACGTGCCGTTCTTGGCGGCGCTGGGGCAGTTGTACGAGACACCGATACGGTCGTAGATGTGCTGGCACAGGGCAGCAGCGTTGGGGCCAGAGGGGTCGCAAACCTTGAAGCAGAACGAGTTGCTGCCCATGAAGCTGTGCGCGGGGCGGGGGAATGAGGACACGAGAGGGGACGAGTAGGAGACGACTCACTTGTGCCACTCGATGACCTGCTGGAAGGTGTCGTTCTTGCCGCCATTGCTGGGGAAGCCGTTCGAGAACACGAGACCACCAAGGGGGTTGCCACGCTGTGACGTGTCAGGAACGAGGGAGACGCGAAAAGACAAGAAGACTCACGAAGTCGGCACCGTGGGGGTCAAGCTCTCCTCCACCGTCGTCGGACTGGAGGTTGATCTTGGTCTGGTCGATGAAACCGACGATCTGAAGGTAGCCGGGTGCCCTGGTGAACTGGACACCGGTGATGGCACCGCCGGGGATGAGGCGGGTGCCGCGGCCCTTCTTGGTGCACCAAGCGACCTCCTCGCCCTCGGTGTCACCGATGGTGGAGTCGGGCTTGGGGGGTGCCCAGAGACACCAGTCGTCGAGGTGGTTGACGGTGGCCGTCTGGCACATGGAGTCGGGGCCCTCGGTAGTCGAGTTGCACCGGTTGTAACCCTGCTGGGTACCACGGACAAGGTTGTCGGTGTCGGCTTGGTAGGGCTGGAATGGGGTGTTAACTGCGTGTGCGAGACGAGGCAGGAAGAAAACACACAAGGTCGTTCCAGTCGAAGTGCTTGGACGCGAGGGGGATGAGGGCGGAGGAGGAGGGGTCCTGGGCGAGGACGCCCGAGGAGGCAGCCGCGATGGCAAGGAGTGAAAGAGCGACGGTGGACATGATCTGTATCGAGCAAAGGGCGGTCGAGGGAGAGGACCGCGAACGGCGAAGAGGAAGGGCGGGACGAGGAGAGAAAGGAGGCGTTGCCAGCCAGCCATCCTCCGCCTCCCCTATATACCCCCTTTCGCACTCCGCAAATAGCCGGCCGCCTCGCAACCGGCGCTCGCCTATAAATGGACGCGCACGGACCACCCAGCCGCCCAGCCGTCGCCGAGACTGCACTTCATTTCTTTGCTCGACAAGTCTGCGAATACAGAGGTCACCTCCGACGCTTGCCCAGCAGACTCGGCGGCGCACACAGCTCGCCGCGCTCCAAGACGGTGTGCTCAGTCGTGTCCCACTCGACGCCCAAGTCCTCCGCCAGCTCCGTCGCCTGCTGTGGCGTCAGCGCATCCGTCGCCAATCCCCAGAACCTAGCAGCCGCATCAGCACACCGTCTACTTCACCCGGAGCCCGACGTACGTGTTAAAGATCTTCCGCCGTCGCGTCCACTCTCCCCGCCACCGCACCCACTCCGCGTCCAGCTGCGCACTCTCCTCCGCTGAGATCAGCGGCGTCCCCGCTCGCAGCGGCTCCAGGTGCGCTCGTGCTTTCTTGATCTGTGTGCACGTCGAGTGCGGGCAACGGCAGACGGTCAGCCTGTGATCGACAAGGGCTAGGCACGTCGCGTGCGGATGCATGTATGTACGCGGTGCGTACGCGGCGTGCCTACGGCCAGGGACATATGTGTGAAGGAACGCACCGCGTTGGCGACCTTCTCAATCGCTGCCGTGAGCTCCTCCTCCGTCGGCGTGCTCTTCAGTTTAGCCACCTCTGCAAAGTCGACAACACCGTCAGCGTCGCCGCTCTGTGAGCCTCGTGTATACACTCACCTCCCGCAAGCGACCTAGCCTCGGCGGTGAGCGTCTTGTTCTCCTCGTCGGCTTTCTTGTGCTCCGCCTCGAGCCCTGCGAGCTTCTCTGCGGGCATGTCTTCGAGGTTCGCCTGGTTCGCCACGAAGAACGTCGTCTTCCCTGCATTCGAGCAAGCATCAGTACTCGCACGTCCCAGTGCTACACATTCTTAGCCGCCATCTGTCCTTGTACCGTCGCCGACACCCCATCGCACCAGCGACGAGCAAAGGTGACTATATGCGCCGACATGTCTTCGAGGTTCGCCTTCGCTGCATTCCAGAAGTACAGTCGCATCCTTGCGGTCGCATACAACCCCGACACGGGCAGGCGTCCGCCCGGGTGCCGTCGCCGTCGCCCATACCACAACGCCCGAACGACAGCCAAAGGTGAGTATATGCGCACCACACGTCTTCTGCACGAGCTCCCCGCGCTCCGCAAGCCCAACGAGGATCTTCTGCGCCGCCGTCTTCGGCACCGCGCCCTTGAGGTTCGCAGACACGTCCACCGCGCCAAACGGGCGGTTCATCTGGTGTATCCGCGCACTCACTGTCAGTCTCACCAGCCCGCACTACCTCCACAACGGACACTCACGCGCTTCATATACTCGAGCACCTTCTCCTCCGCTACGACATCGACATGGAGTGGGTATATGCGCCCGAGGAGACTCGCAGGCAGTCGCGACGCACCGTCCTTGCCCTTGAGCACCGCAATCTTCGCTTCTGCCGCCTTCGCCTTGGTAGCCATCGTGTGAGCAGTAGAGATCCGAGCGAGTCGTCTGAAGCAGCGCAGATGGGGAGGTGGAGCAGAGACAAGGAGACGGGGTCCTTCTCGGGGTCGCGTCGTGCGCGTCTTATTGGACGCGTCCCGTCACGTGTTCGTACCGCGCGGGCGCTACGTACTTGTAGTTGCACGACAAGTTGTGCTCGCGGACCGCAGCTCTTCNGTTGCACGACAAGTTGTGCTCGCGGACCGCAGCTCTTCGTATGTCTTCGTTCCCCCGCGGTCGACGAAGAGTGGACGCAAATGTCTCGGAGAAGCTAGTAAGTGTCGCTCCCGTCTACCTTTATGCGCGAGACTGACTGACTTCCATTCAAGACCATCGAGGCTACCCAAGTCGTCTTCGACGCGAGGGAGCCATGCTCGGCCGTGGTGCACGCTCACGTCCGCATGCGCTTCGACGCGGACGGGGACATGGCAGGAATCTCCTGACTGTTCTCCCTCCTTCCCCATACTGGTCGTGTCGCGAAGATCGCCTGCCACCTCGAGCCGCTCTGCACAACTAAGTCAAAGTGCGCCGGCCGCTTGTGCCGTGACCCTCGGACCAGTACAGCGCACTCCGTCGCACTCAGTGGCAAGTACCCTCCCGGCCCTCGACTTCAAGCTTGCCCCTCCTGCGCGTCTCCTCGGGGCAGACCGTGCACCCCAAGTTGTCGGCGGAGGTCTGCCAAGTTGTCGGCTCGAGCGCACAGGGCACCGTCGCGCTCGCCCTGTAAACCCCAACGACCGGTTCCAAACCTTGGAGATGACCTACAAGAAGTCTTTCAACCCTCAGCAGCTCGGGTTCGCGTTCCATGAGCAGGCGATCTTGAAGAAGCTCGAGGGCTGCCCAAGGCTCCGACTGGAAGACGCTCGCTCAGCAGCGCGAGCACTCGGCTCCGCTTATGCCTACGCCCGGAGTGGCTCCAGTCAGTACTATAAGATCTGTGTCCTTCTCCGCTTTGCTGATCGACGCGCTCAGTCCGACGACGACAGCTTGGCGTCGTTCGGCACTCCTCATGGGCCAGGTGAGGCCCCATACTTTTGGTCCCACCGAGGTTCCTACGAGCGTGCTGCTCGGAAGATAACGGCCACTCCCACTGCGCCGTCGCCCAATATCTGCGAGGTCCCAGCTGCTCTGTCGGCTATGCTCACAACTCCTGCTTCTTCGCTCTCCTTAGCCTTCAAGTTCCTCGCGCGCACCATGTCTCGCCTTCCTTGTCCCCGCTCCTGCCGGCCGTACTCTAGCGCTCCTACCCTCTGCGTAGCTGCGGCATCGGGACCGTCCTCGTCTCGCCCAATCTTGACGAAAAATACACTGTCAACCATACCTCCGCGGACAGCGAGCCGGCGTTCTTGTAGGTCGACCTGGCACGATAGTGACTCTCCCACCCCGCGTTATGGCTTCCGCGTCACCCACTCTACATGACGCACCCTGGACCTGCCGGGCAGACGAAGGAGCATGTCACTTTTCGGCACACTCTCGTGGCCTGCCGAAATGCAGCGAGAGCTGTGGTCGACAACCGAGGGTACATATATATGTCATGAACGGCGTAAGTAGCAAGTCCGACATGAGCCTAGCACCAATGAGTAACCGGAGTCCATGCAAGTGAAGGTACGAGACACCAACGTGTTAGCAAAGCACAGAACACTGACGACTTAGCAGGATCGAAAGCAACCGGAGTTCCACGTCCAAGAGAACTCCTTCAGCTCCGCCATCGTCCCCCACGACCTAATTCCTCTCACAGCACGCCGCGACGCCCTCACAGCAGCACTCCGCCCCCGCACACGGATCGCACCTCCACAGCGTCGTCACCACCATACACACCCCCATCG
>WJSG01022107.1:0-22305 GCA_016618145.1 Sanghuangporus lonicericola
CTAACCCATCTAACAACTCTGGCCTAACAAGCCCTCACCTTTTCCCCACACTTATATTTCATAACTAGTGAGTGTTGTATTTGGGCTTACTGTTATAAGAGCTTGTTTGCTGCCTGAGAACTCTCTGTGGCAAAGCTTGTTTGCTGCCTGAGAACTCTCTGTGGCAAAGCTAATTGATGTAGAGCACTTTCATACACCCCAATCGAGCGGTCGACCGCTCAAAACAGCACTTGTATTACTACGGTGCATACAAACAGCGGAGCAATCCCGCAGAGCGGTCGACTGCTCGGATTGATGCTTCCAAGCTCATTTATTGGCTGAGCACTTTCTATGGCCAAGGATATTACTGTAGATCAGTCCCGTATGTACTATGTGAGCGGCCGACCACTCTGAATGCACTGTTGACCCTTATGGTGGTTCTGTCGCTGGCCGATCACGGTGAGTGGTCAACCGCTCAAATGCTCATATTTTATCAAAGTTATCGTGAGCAGCTGGTGACTTACTATAGTCAACTGCTCACCTTCTACACAGTTCGAGCGGTTGCCCGCTCGTTCGCTACTCATACCAATCACACCCACCTCCCTGCCACCAACCGCTCCTCCGCCGCAATTTATGCTCTCCAGCAACTCGACCGCTCGCAACGTACATTCAGCCCAATAATGCTCACCCTTACCTCCCCCTAACCCTAAGGGGGTTACAGAAATACCTATCAATTAAGGTTTGCAATGATTGACGGGCATTGCCGGGCATTGAATCTTTTCCGCACCATTGCTGATGGAGCTCAATGACGGGGAGAGGGATCTCCAGGACGAGGACTTCATCGCCGACATCCTTGGGGACCCCTCTGAGCCCATGACACCCATCTTCACCTACCCCCAGTTCTTCTCCAAGAACATCGGTCAGTGGCAGGCGGACGGAATCATCAAGCATCTCCTGCGTCCCTTGCGCCGTCTCGCCCGCGACATAGGCGTCACTGCGGACGGGCCCCTCTGCATTGAGGGCTTCAAGTCCCAGGCATACAACAATGTCGCCCATCACGTCCGAGACAAGGCCCGCACTCACATCGCCGTGCAGCGCGGGCCGCTCACTGGTGCTACCGCCGGTGCTTGGGCACGCGACGCCACCACCAAAAAGACCGCTCTCGATACGTTGGGCTATGCGTCTGCACAGGCTCAGCTGCCCCACAAATGTCTCTCTCGCAAGACGTGCACTTCAGAGAACCACACCCAAGAACACCCTCCACTTCGAGAACAATCTCATCTTCCGCATTGCATGTAACATGCCTGAGTATCGTTCTGGCAGTGATTTCTATGAGCACATGCAATTTTGCCGATGCACTGCTTCGGCGCCGTCAGTAAATTCCGGGGTTGCTGATGACTACAACGCTCATCAGTACTCTGTTCAAGTTCTGACTTAGTACTCACAACTTAAGTACTCACGGCATCTGAGTATACACATTTATCTGCTGCATCTCGAGCCACCGTCGACTGGTAGACTCAGTGCAGAACCCCTGCGACCGGGAACCTGTCAGTGAATCTCGCCACAAGTGTATGTCCTTGAACGGACGACAAGTATCCCATGCGGGGCATACTTCGGGATCGACGAATGAGACTGGCAGAGACGGACGGTGGTGGGCGTAGTTCCTTGAACAACACTTGCGTTCCCTGGAGTAGTCTACGTGCTACATAGATCCTCTACGATTTGCGCGGAGAGCTAAGAGAGAAGAGAAACAGTGTCCGCAACTACGAAAGACAGGAGTACAGTACTTGGTATAGTTACACGGCAAGAGCGCGAGCCGAACCTCCAGAACATCGTAACGTAGAGATGCATAATCGCACCAACAAGCAACTAAGAGCTTCAGCAATTACTTCAATTCGAACCGTCCGTGACCGGTTTCCGCGTACTCCGACCAATACCCATCCCGACGCGCACAAGCGTCTCGAGACACGCCCTGCTGTTGACCAGCAAGTCCTCGTCCCACTCTACCACACCCTTCTCGAAGAGCACGACGATCGTCGATCCGCCTGTGACAAGAGACCGTGAACAACGCGCGCGACACAACGGGCTGCGAGACGTACCGAAGGCGAAGTACCCAAACTCGTCCCCACGCTTCACCTGCTGCCCCTCCTGAACCGTCGTGTGGATGCTACCGACCATCATCGCGCCGATGCACACGCACATGACGCGCCCAAACTGCGGCGAGTCGATCGGCACGATCTTCCGCACGTTCTCTCCATACACGTCCAACGCCGTACGGATAGCTTGCGGCTGTCGCATCCCACCAGTCAGTCTATGCATCCGTTTGCAACGTAGAGAACAAGAACGAGACTTACGTTGACAGTGTAGTACTCGCCCGCGATGTAGGTCATAGGCCCGATCGTCCCGTCGACAGGTACGTGGAAGCGATGGTAGTCCTGCGGGGCCAATCGGAAGATGCAAAGCCCACCTCCGACATACCTGTCCGCCTCCGCGCGGTACGTGTCGCCCAGCAGCCGGCCAACGGAGAACTCGCGTCCCTTGATCCATAACCGCGTTGCCTCCTGCACGGTCTCAAAGACCATAAGACGGCAGTCAGCGCCGCTGACAAGGCGGTAGGGATCGTCCGGAGACTCGACCGGCCGTGCGTCGGGCTTGAGCTTCCGGTAGAAGAACTCGTTGAAGGTCTCTGCATGGGAGGGAGAACCGCGTCAGTATGCAGCACGCATCGCCAGAACGTGGATACGCACTGAACGAGTCTAGCGGATCGCGAATCTCGTCGACGTTGAGCCGATGGAACGCAATGAATGTAGGGATGTCGCGTGCGGATTCCGGGGAGTCGTACTTCATGCCCTGCTTGATCGAAAGGGACTTGAGGAGGCGACGCGCTAGACGAGGATGTCAGCGACGCCAACAAGCCAGATACACGGTCCAGAGCATACCTCTCGCGCCTTCCATGCGGCTCTTCCAGCCCTTGTACAGCAGCCGGATGCCGAGCCGGACGTACACCTGCATCTTCTCCTCCTCCAGCTGGCCCGTAAGGCGGTTTTGCACAATGATGTTCGCTGAGTTCTGCCGCAAGGCCAACAAAGCATCAGCATCCACCTCGCGGTCGCTCACGCAACAAGCGAAGCACTCACCGCGCCGAGCTTGTAGTTCCCCGAAGACACTTTCGAAATCACCTTCGTGTACCACTTGCGCTGCGCCTGACTCGCAGTCACATAGTTCCCCACCACAATCCTATCCACCCGCGCCCAGTCCTGACTCGCGCACACCGCCAGATGCGTCACGATATCCACCTCCGCCTTTGAGTTAAGCCGCGGGCGATGGCACAGCGGGCAGTTCTTCACGTTGATAACACGCTCGAACGAGGCCTCAGGCGAGCCGCCGTTTGACCCATTCGACCCCGACGAGTCCTCCGCGTCCGACGTCGACGTCGAGCTCGAATGGTTCCGGTTGAACGACGGCGACCGCATCCCCGGCGGCATCAGCTGGCTCTGCGACGGGCTCGTCGACATCGACCCCAAGCTCGGACTCGTGCCCATCGCAGCCTCACGCAGCGGCATCTGCATCGGCTCCGTCGGCTGTGGCGGAGGCGCAGCAGGCAGCTCCGCGTCATCCGCCCGATCCCTGCTCATATTGCTCATCGCCGCCGCATTATGCGGGGGGCCGCTGAAGTCGAGCTTGTCAAAGTTGACCTGCTGCTGCGTCTCCATTCCGCCCGTGATCGCGGGCGTGACGGGCGCGCTGGTGTCCATGACGCTGTCCTCGGGGTCGATGCGCTTCTTCTCGGACGCAGGGCGGCAGAGCTCCGTCTCGAGACACTGGATGGCCTCATCGATCGTGAGCACCTCGTCGTGCGGCCGTTTGTTGAATCTCGTCCAGAACGAGTTCACGGTCTCATGCGAGAGCGTGGACCCGAGCGAGTCGAGCATGGACGTGAGCTCGAGGTGCGAGATCGTGCCTGTGTCGTCGGTATCGTATTGCTTGAGGTATACCCGCCAAAACTTCTGGCGCAGCGCATCGTACGGCTGGTATTTCGCCCTATAGCGCAGCACCTTTAGCAGGTCATCCCTAGAATCCGAAACCCACGTGGCACACTCACTTAAACGAAATGACCGGGTGATGCTTGCTCTCCCACGGCATCTCCTTCGCAGTCTGCAACGGCAGCTCGAAGCTCGTCATCGACCGCATCGCGTCCTCCTCCTCGGGGTATAGCCCCGTCTTTTCGTCCTTCTTCGGCGCGTCCTGGAGCAGCGTCGCGACGTCAAACGACGCGTCGCCCACGTGGTCGTTCGACGACAGCTTGTCCCAGTCGAGCACCGTCAGCTGGATCTTGAACGACGTCTCGTACCGCCGCACGTGGAACAGCATCTTCTCGTCCCACTGCGGGTTCAGCGAGTGCCGGATCACCCGCGTCCGGAACACCTTCTTCCCGAACGACACCACCACGAACGGGTCCATGTCCCACCCCATGCGCGTCACTGCCGCCCAACGGTCAGTACCGGCACCAGCACTCACGAATCGCGAGCAAACTCACTGTTCTTCAGCTTCGGCAGGTCCTTCGCACCCAGGATCTCCAGCATCACGATCCCCATGATGTCGTTCGCAGCGTTGAAGTTGTAGTCCTTCCCCTTCGCGCCCCACGACTTCCTGAGCCGGCTCTTCTGCGCCGCCGAAGTCGGCCTCACAGGAGCGGGCAGCGGGGTCCCCGAGGGCAGTAGTGCAGGCGTCGACGCGCCCGACGTGGGCCTCATCGGAGGAGCCAACGAGTTACCAGGGGCCACGATCGCAGGCGTTGACGCGCCCGACGTCGGCGCCGTCACGCTGCTTCCCGCCGTCGACGCGCCCGTCTGCGCCAGCGTCGTCACAGAGTCGACCGACAGCGACCGCGGTGTACTCTGCCGCCGCGGGAACATCGCCGGGATCCGAAACCCGGGCGACAGCGGCTTCATGGCCTGCGGCGTCCTCACGACTCCCGCGGGCGTCGGCGTCGCAGGGGTCTCCGTGGGCGGCGTCCGAGGCGACGAGGGCTGCTCCATCTGACCGGGTTCGGCCGTGTAACCCTCTCCGGAGCGCGAAGGAGGGATGTACAAGTTCGACAGACGCGCAGCGGCTGGGGACTCCTCGTCCTCGTCCTCGCTGTTCGTGTCGTTCTCGTCGGAGCTCAGCCCGTCGTCCTCGTACTGCGGGCCTGACTGGTTCGAACGGATGGTGCCGACGCCCTCGGTCTAGAATTGCGAGCTCAGCTGCTGCCTCTCACGGAGACGGAAATGAACGCACCGGGGGCGCAGACACGAGGCTCCGGCGCGTGCGCTTGACGAGCTCCGAGTAGATCTCCTCAAAGTCCATCAGCGCCGCCGTGTTCGGAGACGACACGAAGCCGAGCTTGACCTGGACGTTGCCCGTCGCAGGCGTCGAGTTACGCGTCGAGATGACGGGTTTCGAGATCATCTGCGGAGGAAACGAGTGGTCAGCACGTCTCGCTCCTTCCATGAAGTCAGATGTGACGGTAGCGGCGGGTCTAATTCTCGTCGCGGCATGACAGAAATCGCTCCGACGCCCGTGCGTAGGATGTCTTGAGCCGCGCGAGACAGCGCAAGCGATCACAGACGACTTCGCAGCTGTTTTTGACGCAAGCCGGCTCAGCCTGGAGGCCCATGTCCACCGCTCCCATGTCTCGAGGGCAGTCGGGGTAGTGTACGTCGCCTTCATGTGCGCTCCGGCAAGATCGCAGAGATACCCGCGCTGGCGGACTGTGCTGCGTCTTCAGAGTTGGCGCCACGACCTCCAGCCGATATGCTCGAGGACGCGCACACCACCTCAAGTTCATAAGCTCTCGATGTGCAGTCGACTACGCATCTGCGTGTACGTCGGTCTCTCCCGCAGAGATTACGCTCGATCGCCGCTGGCTGGCTGTTCTGCGTCTCCACAAAGTACGCGTTGACCTCCAGGCTCGAGCCAAAATACGCCCGAGCACACACGCTCGCCACCTCAAGGTCATAACCTCCAGATTGGCAGCCATCGCCCAGGCCACAGAGCTCCCAGAGTCCGAGGCGCTAACTCACGAGTAGTTCTCGCAGCTGCGCCGAGCCGGATGGTAACGTCATCGACGTTGCGAACCGGGCACGAGGCAACACAAGTTATATGGGCGGGAGCTGCCCGGTGCGCCGAGACCAGTGAAGAGCGAGTGATGACACATGCGCAACCTCACAAGCCGCTCCGAGACCCGCACTCGCTCAGGAAGAGCGGAGCATCGCGCGGACATGACGCGGGGCATAGACACCCGCGCGGTCGTGCGCGACGAAGGAAGCGGGAGGCCGGACGTAATATGAACGAACCACAGACGCACCTTATTATTCAAGTCATCAAATGCGAACGCGTTCCCGTCCCTGAACCAGTCCTCGAGCGGGATCCACGCCTCGCCGAGATAGTCCTTCTTGAGTACGTCCTTATCCCAAACGACGAGCTCGAGGACGCCAAGCTTGTCCGCGAGGGAGAGGTAGATAGGGAAGTCGAAGGTCGCGTCCTTCGGGTTGTACGTAGGGTTCACGGTCCGTTTCGAGACCGGAGTCTGGTGCTTGGTGCCGAGGAGGGAGACAACGACGAACCTGTGCGTAATTGGCTTGTCAGCTCGGCGTGCTCGGACCCACGACAAGTGGGATGTGTAGCAGATGTACGAGCTCTCCAGTGAGCAGCTCCTCGCTCCTGGACAAAGTCATACAGGACGGAGACGCAGAGTTCGCCCTCAGTCGCGTCCGACGAGCGTGTTCCCGAGACAAGACGGTTCGACGGCTCCCCACTTGTTCCTCTATGGGCAACTATCGATCTATGGGATGACCCGGCTTGCCTGACAAAGCAGCACGGTCGCGACCTTACGCAGACCCGGTGCATATCCTATCATCGCGCCAGGTGCGGGAGGAGTGCTCCTCGTACGAGCACGCGGCGGCACACCACGACGTCGTGCGGACGTGCGAAAGACGTGATGGATTCGACCTCGGACACGACCCGAGGTATGAGGCGAGCAGAGACCAGTGTAATACGCCCGCCTCGCAGGGCTCACTGCACCCGACCTAGTGCATATCCGACCATCACGCCGCGGCTCTCTCACGACCAGCGCAAGTAGACGCAACCGCCGGGTGACAAAGCAAGATGCCAGCAAACGGCTAATGCTTGCTAACGCGCACTGCAGCCAGCGAGGAGGTGCAGGAGGAGGAGACGGAGAAACGCAAACAGAGAGAGAAGAGACGTACGGGTCGCTCGAGCCATTCCTATCCTTCGCCAGCAGATTCGTACAGCTCAGCACCTGCACCCTCAGCATCACAATCGGCTGCTCCCCAGGCAAAGGCGCAAACGCGCCGCCGTTGCCGCGTCCGCCCGAGACACGGGCAGGAAGCCGCTTGAGGGCGCGGCCGATCTTCAGGGCCTTCTGCTTCGGAGCGGGGGCCATGTCGTCCGCGTGCGAGGCTGTCGAGTCAAGGGTGTGTCGTGTGTCCGTGTCGCTGCGTGCGTTCGTGCGCAGAGGGAGTGGTATAGAATAGGTGGACGTCCGAGAGCGTATCGCGTGCGTGCTATCCGGGGACCGTGCCAGCGAGCAAGCCGCTGTTCCTAGGTATCTTGCCGTAGTCGAGCAGAACGCGTGCAAGTCGGCGAGAGCAAAAAGAAGACAGGCAATGCGGGAAGTGGAGGGCGAAGGTGGTGACGAAGGAGAGAAGGCGGTGGAGAGGCGGAGAGCGGCGCGAAATGAGATGAGCGCCCGCGGAGACCATGCCACCCACAATTCGTATTGACCCCCTTCGTTTTACACCGCCTACCCGGTGCTGCCGTCTCCGTTGCTTTGAACTCGCTGTGCGCGACGACGACCTGGGATAGGTTGCAGTTGCGCAGCCGATGACGCCAGCTGTGCAGCGCCCCCTAACCACTGGCGGAGTTCGCCCAGGCCTCAGCCTGTCCGACATTGACCGGTGCAGTCCACGTAGCATTCAATCTACAAGAGGCCCACTCCAACGGAAACATCCGAGGCGAGTCACCTAGTACCCAACCGGCGTGTCAGTCTCATGCATGTCCCACAGCTCTCGCTCTTGCACTTACCCCATCTGCGGACGGAGAACGATGCTGCCGCCCGCGCAGGTTGCATATACGTATACATATACATATCCTTCCTACTCGACGATAAACCACAGGCCGTCTTCCAGCTAGAGGCTAGAGCATGACGCAGAACCAAGCCGTACATCGCGCTCCGCCCCCTTGTCAACGCGGCCTCAACCCGGACGACCAACGCAACCCGGACCAACGCAACGCGTCCGGGATCGCCCCAACCGCAACCCACTTCCGCCACCCAGGTGTCGGACCCCGATCAACGCGGGGCAAAACAAGCTTGAACGTCCCGCGACACCATCACCGTCGGGGCTCCAGTATGTTTGGCCCCGCCGTCGTCCTCGGCGTACAGAATCTCGTTGAGTATGTATGTCACACGCTCTGCTCTGCTGTCTACCACACACGTTTCCAGCTCGCACGCACGTCTCTCACGCCGACGCCAACTCATCTCGTCCCCTGGTGCCTGCGGTGCCCCCTCGAGACGTCACGAAGACCGTTGCTGCTCATCGTAAGCTTCTGTACGAATCAAAACAGAGGCAGCAGACTCACCTGCGAACGGCAGCACCTCCAGCCGTCCAGTGCGCCGCTAGCCATGGCGTGCCCGATCCCGACTCCAAGCAACCGCGATGACGACGAGTACGCGATGACGAAGACGCGCAGACGCGACAACAGTACTAGTAGGAACGAGCGAGCGGAACAGCGCAAGCTGCAGACCGACCCCACACCACGCGCAACCCACACCGCATATACTCCCTCCGACCGTCGTACGTGCACCTCGACTTGCGGTGCCCAACGAGCTCTCATCCTCGCCGCCCTCAATCACACCCTCCGTGCCCACACTCGACCTTCAACTCGGCGCCCGCCGCAGCACCGCGGCCATCCATCGTTCGCCCCGCCCGTCCCGAGTCCGAGTCCTCTCGACGCCCGAGCGACATGCCCCTCTGTGTCTGTCGCCCCATCTACAGCACGCGTCTCCGCCGCCGCTTCCTCTGTCGCCCAACAGCGACTCAGATTCGGAACACTGTAGATCGACCAGCACCTCGACCACCGAACCGGCAGACCACTCGACCGCCCCTACACGCGGCCAGAACAAGTCAGCACGGCGACTCACCTCTGCACCCGAACTGGACCGACTCACTAGCATTCCAGCTTTCTGCACGCCCGGCCGACCTGGCACTCGCTAGCACCCGCCCGCCCGCCCGCCCGCGACGCAGGCAGCGGGAACATCACCGTCCACCGAGTCGCCCACGGCATGCTTCCGCTGTAAGGCCACGTCAGCACTCCCGTCCTCGCAGTATACAGACACACGGCGAAGACCACGCACCCTGCGCCGCGTCACAGCGACACCGGNGCACTCCCGTCCTCGCAGTATACAGACACACGGCGAAGACCACGCACCCTGCGCCGCGTCACAGCGACACCGGCGACCAGCTCTCCCGCTGACGAGCTCCCGACGACTCGACCGAGCTTCTCGGGAGGCCGCGGTCTGGCAGCCATCCCGGGCCGCATCCTGTACGTTCCCGAACGCCCCTCGTCAGCGCGAACACACGTACTCGCACAGCACGGCGACTCACTACTCACTAGCACTGACCACCCCGCGAGTCGAGCCGCGTCTGACCCGGGTAGTTCTCTCGCTGCGGTGCACAAGTATCTCCGCCCCCGTCCGAGTACCCCAGCCAGCGCCAGCGTGAGCCTCTCTCTCCCCGCCCGCCGCGCACCGTGAGCCGGGACACCGACAACTGTGCCCTGTCGAGGCAAAGCCTTCGCGCAGCGTCAGGCACGAGCGAACAAGCGCAGACCGCAGACCTGGCAGCACACACGACGGTCTCGCAGCCAACGTCGGACGAAGCTCGACAGCGCTCAGAGCGTGCTGTAGGCTCTGTATCCGTTCCGGCTCAGACCGCCGCCCGCGACACGACCACTCACCGCGTTCCGGACCCTATCTCGAACGCAGCAACAGGAGGCCCCGAAGAGCGAGCGTGGACTCGAACCCCACGTCCGGCGCCGCCAGACCGAGGAATCGGTGCCGGATTGCGCGGCGATCTGCGTGACCTCCCGGCTCGATAGTCACTGCGCAATGGCCCCACGTCAGTACGCCTGCGGC
Source organism: Sanghuangporus lonicericola (assembly GCA_016618145.1). NCBI lineage: Eukaryota > Fungi > Basidiomycota > Agaricomycetes > Hymenochaetales > Hymenochaetaceae > Sanghuangporus > Sanghuangporus lonicericola. Next base: position 10,178 of record WJSG01022107.1, read on the forward strand.
CAACACGAGGATGTCGCGAGTACTCACCCGGGGAGACAGTCTGAGCCTTGGAAGGAACGCGAAGCGTGCGGGCTTCGCAGTTGTACGGCGTCATGTTGTCTCGGGCGGGTTCTATGTAGCGTAGGATAGGTGTCAATGATATATACCAATTCGCCGCGTGGTACCAGACAAGCATGCGGACATACCGATACGTAGTGCAGAGCGTGAACCACGCTGTAGTTGCCGGAGACCAGACAAAGCCTGTCATACGAGATGGTCAGCGTACAGCTCACTGAGGTCAGACACGGAGTCGAGAGACTTGCGATGCCGGACGGTTCGGGCAGCACTGAACGGCCGCAGAACCAGACGAACAGATCAGCACGGTGGCCACGGCGAGTCGGCAACTACGCAGCCCTAATAGAACGGTAAAGCAAGTACGGCGGAACTGAGGATAAGCAAACGGGGAGAGGGCTGGGCGGAGGGAGAGTGAGTGCCGATCGTAGAGCCAGAGCACCAGGGTATATATACGCACTCGCACTACTCTCCCGGAGCACACAACACGCACAAACCCCTCGCTCTACGTATAATGAGCCCACGGAGCTCGGCGAGCCAAGCCCGCACCGACGGGCCCTCAGCCAACCAGCGGGCGACAGCAACGCTCGGTGGGACGAGGCGGGTCCCGAGGTGCGACGGGCACGCAGGTTCCACGCTCGGGGTGCGTTTCGTGATACGCAACAGCTCGGGTAGCAGTCGCTTACATATGGGCGCTGTTGGCTGTGCTAATTGGAGATGTGCGAATTTGCGGCGAGAAATTGGGAGCCTCGGCGGGCGGATGCACCGGGAGAGCATCGGGGCTGTTTGCAAGTGTTTCCGCTCTTCCCCTGGTTGAAATCGTACTAGGTTGCTCACTTATTGCCGTATAGGCTCAGCTATTAGCATACCTGTGTAGGAGGCTGGGTTTGGAGCTTCGTAATTGGGGTGCAGAGAGAATCGGATTCAAGTCGTTCGATCTGACCCGGTCGACTTGAAGGGGAGACTGTGATGTTCACCGTTCAGCCCGGTGACGCTCTGTAGTAGTCACAGATAAATGCAAACCTATTCCCACGAGGCCAGTACTGGTGGGATTGACAGTGTGCGGCGCGAACGACGGCGAAGAGTGCGGGCGGCAGCCCAGATCCAGATCTGCGCATGGCGTAGTGGTGCAAGCGCCGAGCGGCCACGTTTCCTCCGTCCGTGTTTCGACAGAATCTCATGCTTCCCGGTCTCCCGAAGCTTATGCAAGCTCAATCTCCTGCACTCGTGTTCGCAAAATGGTGTGCAGAGACTCAAGCCACAACTTGCAGTGTCCAAGTCTTCGCCGCGACGCAAGTCTAAGTAAGTAGCTTTGCTAACCCATCCGTATACTTACTTCCCCATCGTGCTCGTTCAAAGTATGTAGCATTCTGTAAAGTGCATAAGCATCAGCTCTCTCTCTCTTATATCTGTTCCCGACATGACAGTGTACGATGACTTCAGCGTGGTGTGCACATCACGACGAATCTGGGAGGATCTCCGCCACCTTGGGAGTGTCGGCAGGGCAGGACTATCCGCAGGCCTCGACCCAGCGGTGTGCAACGGAGTTGTGTGCCCGAGCGCTGAATCCGTCACTTGCGAGGCTGCTATGACCATCCGTCTGCTGTTTCCGAATGCGCACTGGTGTCTGCCGTACCATGCAGCCAGTAAGTATTTCGCTGGCTTTGTCTATCCTGGTATCAAGTCATCGCCGTGAGCTGGTACTCCTCCTGCGTCCGGAGAATCAGAGATTGACGTTTGGTCTCGGTGCGAATGCAATACGCAGCGTGTCGCGTGCTTGGCGGGGATGAATCCCAATGTCGTTCGACATGGTTCCGTATTGCCGGACATTCCGTAATTCTCCCACAGCAATTTCCGGCCTTGCAGATCTATCGATTGCCGCAACCTGTTAAAACCCATTCATAATATGTACTCTCGCCGTCTTGAGCGGTGTGTCCACTAAGTTATTTCTACTACCTTCGTCGAATATCCGCTTGCTGTGTGGCTTCAGCTTGTTGAGATACGCTGACACTCAACACCCGTCTCTCAGGATAGTCAACTGGGCAATAAATTGGCATCATCCCGCCTGATTGTGAATGCCCCACTTGGCGACCGCTCATGGAAGCGAGGTTAAACCTCCGCTCACAGCCACCTCCGTGGCCGCATCACGCCGAGTCTCTCAAGCTTTTCCTGGTTCAGATACACGTCCTGCACGCCCCGTCTCTTCCTCCTCCCATGTCTTCTCGGGTTTGCTCCCTACTGTCCGCGCCGCCGCCGCCGCCGCACTATTATCCTCCCTCGTTGTAAGTATTCGGGTTCTCCAGCCTCAGCATACCTACGAGGCGATCGGACTTGGCTGCTGTTGCGGCACCTGGCCGTCGAGGACGATTCAAGAGGCGCTCCCGGACAACTTCCTCTATCTCCCGGACACGAGCTGCCATGTCGGAGATCGCTCCCGGCCGGGGGCGTGTCGTGTGCACTCTGAAGGTGCACATGTCAGTTACACCGTCCCGTGTGGGTCAGTGCCGTCTCTGCTCGAGAATTCACACACAGCTCACATGCGCCTAGTCTGCTTCTCGTTACACTACGGGGCTGCATCACTGCTCAAGACCAGCCAGGTGCCGCGAAGGGCCGCATTCATGGTGATACAATGTGAACGGTCTCCCTCCCGTCCGACGCAGCATCCTCGACTCTCGAGCTCCTGGAGAATGCGGGAAACGCTGTCAACGCTGCACATACTCTGAGGCATCAAGCAGTTAGCGTAAGCTCGCCACTTGTTCGCCCTTCTGTCGAACTCACTTCGTACACGCTTACCCTAGTGCTGATGCATCTTCGACGCTGTTCGCGACATCTACCAGCAGACACGCCTCCAGGCTCTTACCGATATTCTCTTCCCCGGATCAAGCTCTCGGGCTGCTTGAGAGCGCTCCCAGGCACAGTCTGCGGGTCTTCGTCGAGCTCCCGGCGATTTCTCCGTGCTCCCGGACATCGCCGTAGTACTCGATGCTCGCTGGAGTGACGCCGCACGATTGTCCGGAGGGAAGGAGGATGCGCGCAGCGCGTCCTCGCTTACGAGGTCAGTGAGTCTTCCTCACTTGCATCCGAGAGCTTACTGTTCTGACGTTCTAGTTCCGTTCTCTAGCACTCTAATGACGTTGCCGGACCGTGCTGCACGACGCGGACATGCTGCAGGCTGTGCAGCGTGCAGACCTCGACCCACGCTCCCCCCGGGGGTGCGACATTATCCTGCCCGACATCGAGCTCCCGGGCATCTTGTTAGTGCTCTCGGGCAGTCTCCCGTGGCCGTACTGTCGTGCTCGCTGCTTGTTGGAGTGAATCCGCCCGAGCTTCTGGAGGACGGATGACGCGCAGCGCGTACTCGGTGACATTCTAGTGAGTCGCATTTGTTGGCTTTGGTGCTTGCGGTCTTGACCTGTTGCTTCCCAGGTTCATTCCTCGTCAGGAAACGTGTCGCGGTTGTCAGTTGAACGCCCCACCGTCACGCAAGGACTGCTGACATCCTGAGTCTCGGCACTGTTCTGTTTCGAACGACTACGTGTCCGTCTCTCTCTGTGCCGCCCTCCTGCATACGAGACGTCAAGGACAGACTCTGACGCACCTTCTGCGCGCTCCCGGGTGCGATTGTGGCCCTCTGGAAGACAGTCACTTACTGACATAGGTACGTTCCACATCAGCGTGTGCCTGCGAACGAGATATGACCGAGCCGCAGTGCACGAGACGAGTCCTTCCCAGCGAGTAGCGAGCCAAGCTATAGATGGGCGGAGGATATGCGACTTACCCAGGTGTGCAGTCCCGCGTTGTGCTCGTCTGACGATCTTTGCGGCCAGGTCTTGTCTGGGCGTGTACCGCGTTGTGCTCGTCTGACAATCTTTGCGGCCAGGTCTTGTCTGGGCGTCACCCCGTCCCGATGCCACCCAGCAGCACCAGAACACGGCGCAGAGCTTCAGTGCTTACCTCCATAGCGGCGTAACCACAGCATTCCCCCCGCTTCTCCCCGCAGGCCGCAACCACTCTAGCTCGGCGTAAGTCTCAAGTCCTCGGTATGTCGAGCTTCCAGGTGAGCCAAGATATCGTCCAGAGTGTACCGCAGCTGGGCTAACGGGCCCAGTACAGGCTGTGCGAGTCGAGCTGAGAGACATGGTGGTGGCAGGAAGCAAGAGAGTTGGATGATAGGCGCCCGTAGCGCGGACGCGTTCTGGTCGTGCGGACGCCGTTTCTCCTGCGGGCCTCTTCTGTCGTAGAGTCGTGTAGAGCATGTTCTCAGCACCATGTTGGCAATATATATTTATTTTCCCAGCGTACAATCCGTCTGAAGTCCGCTGTCTGCAGCCCAGTGCTTTCCTCCCGGCGTGCATCCCGTGCTGTCCCCCGAAGTGCCCGCGACTATGCACTGTACCCCCTAGTGTCCACTATACCTCCTACAGTGTCAACTATACCCCGTAGAGTGTCAAATATACCTCCTACAGTGTCCTGAGGCATTCGATCGTCCCGGGAGATCTTGTCCCAGCGTCTGCGCTAACCCCAACACGAGGCTACGTGCCGCCGCGCACACGAGACGCTTCTCACTGCGGAGTTTGCCCTGCGGACCCAATCGAGCACAGGTAGAGCGACCACGAGATATATTGTGTGCTACGATACATGCTCTGTCTACACCAACCGCGCGCCACGGCAGCTCGAAGCTCGCCATCGACCGCATCCCGTCCTCCTCCTTCGGCGCGTCCTGGAGCAGCGTCGCGACGTCAAACGACGCATCGCCCACGTGGTCGTTCGACGACAGCTTGTCCCAGTCGAGCACCGTCAGCTGGATCTTGAACGACGTCTCGTACCGCCGCACGTGGAACAGCATCTTCTCGTCCCACTGCGGGTTCAGCGAGTGCCGGATCACACGCGTCCGGAACACCTTCTTCCCGAACGACACCACCACGAACGGGTCCATGTCCCATCCCATGCGCGTCACTGCCCACCTGTGAGTACCGGCACCAGCACTCACGAATCGCGAGCAACTCACTATTCTTCAGCTTCGGCAGGTCCTTCGCGCCCAGGATCTCCAGCATCACGATCCCCATGATGTCGTTCGCAGCGTTGAAGTTGTAGTCCTTCCCCTTCGCGCCCCACGACTTCCTGAGCCGGCTCTTCTGCGCCGCCGACGTCGGCCTCACAGGAGCCGGCAGCGGGGTCCCCGAAGGCAGAAGTGCAGGCGTCGATGCGCCCGACGTGGGCCTCATCGGAGGAGCCAACGAGTTGCCAGGGGCTACGATCGCAGGCGTTGACGCGCCCGACGTCGGCGCCGTCACGCTGTTCCCCGCCGTCGACGCGCCCGTCTGCGCCAGCGTCGTCACAGAGTCGACCGACAGCGACCGCGGCGTGCTCTGCCGCCGCGGAAACATCGCCGGGATCCGGAACCCGGGCGACAGCGGCTTCATGGCCTGCGGCGTCCTCACGACCCCCGCGGGCGTCGGCGTCGCAGGGGTCTCCGTGGGCGGCGTCCGAGGCGACGAGGGCTGTTCCATCTGACCGGGCTCGGCCGTGTAATCCTGTCCGGAGCGCGAAGGAGGGATGTACAAGTTCGAGAGACGCGCAGCGGCCGGGGACTCCTCGTCCTCGTCCTCGCTGTTCGTGTCGTTCTCGTCGGAGCTCAGCCCGTCGTCCTCGTACTGCGGGCCTGACTGGTTCGAACGGATGGTGCCGACACCCTCGGTCTAGAATTGCAAGCTCAGCTGCTGCCTCTCACGGAGACGGAGATGAACGCACCGGGGGCGCAGACACGAGGCTCCGGCGCGTGCGCTTGACGAGCTCCGAGTAGATCTCCTCAAAGTCCATCAGCGCCGCCGTGTTCGGAGACGACACGAAGCCGAGCTTGACCTGCACGTTGCCCGTCGCAGGCGTCGAGTTGCGCGTCGAGATGACGGGTTTCGAGATCATCTGTGGGGAAAACGAGTGGTCAGCACGTCTCGCTCATACCTGAAGTGAGATGCGACGAAAGCGGCGTGTCTAGCTCTCGTCGTGACATAGAAGAAGTCGATCCGACGCCCGTGCGTGGAATGTCTTCAGCGGCGCGAGACAGCGAAAGCGACACAGACGACTTCGCATCTCTTTGTGTTGCAAGCCGACTCAACCTGGACGCCCATGTCCACGGCTCCCATGTCTCGAGGGCAGTCGGGGTAGTGTAGGTCGCCTTCATGTGCGCTCCAGCAGAGATGCAGAGATACCCGCGCTCGTGGGCTGTTCTGCATCTGCAGAGTTTGCGCCTCGACCTTCAACCGATACGCTCGAGGGCGCGCACACCACCTCAAGCTCATAAGCTCTCGATCTGCGCACAGATCCCCGAGCCTCAGCTTAGTGCGCCTGAATTTGGAGGACGCGGCTCACGGCGACTACGTGTATGTCGGTCTCTCCCGCAGATGTCACGTTCGATCGCCGCTGGCGGGCTGTTCTGCGTCTCCAAACCTTACGCGTTGACCTCCAGACTTGAGCCAGAATACGCCCGAGCACACGCTCGCCACCTCAAGATCAAAAGCTCCATATTGGCAGCCACCGCTCAACCCGCCCGAGGCGCTGACTCACAAGTAATTCTCGCAGCTGGGCCGAGCCGAACGTCAACGTCATCGACGTTGCGAACCGGGCACGAGGCAACACGAGTTATATGGGCGGGAGCTGCCCGGTGCGCCGAGACCAGTACGGAGCGAGTGATGACACATGCGCAACCTCAGAAGCCGCTCCGAGGCCCGCACTCGAGTGTAGCATCGCGCGGACATGACAGGGGGCATAGACACCCCCGCGGTCGTGCGCGACGAAGGAAGCGGGAGGCCGAACGTAATATGAACGAACAACAGACACACCTTATTATTCAAATCATCAAACGCGAACGCGTTCCCATCTCTAAACCAGTCCTCGAGCGGGATCCACGCCTCGCCGAGATAGTCCTTCTTCAGCACGTCCTTGTCCCAGACGACGAGCTCGAGGACGCCGAGCTTGTCCGCGAGGGAGAGGTAAATCGGGAAGTCGAACGTCGCGTCCTTCGGGTTGTACGTCGGGTTCACCGTGCGTTTCGAGACTGGAGTCTGGTGCTTGGTGCCGAGGAGGGAGACGACGACGAATCTGCGCGCGGAAACGTCAGCACGGCGAGCTTCGGGGATATTTGTGACGACGATTGCACGTCTCCCCCGGACGCTCGAGCTCGAAAGATGTAGAGGAAGCCGTGTCCCTCCTCCAGAGAGCTCCCGCGCATGAGCGATGGAAGAGCGTGTGCCCGATGAAGGCCAAACTCGCAGAGGGACCGGGGATATGGGCGCCGGGAGCAGAGGGAGTAACAAACAGGTCCCCGCTGCACCAGCTCCCCGCCCAGAACAAAGTCCTGCAGGACGGAGATGCAGAGATTCGACCTCAGCCGCGACCACTGGCTGCGAAGATGTGATGTTTATGGGGCGACTGACGATCCATGTGATGCGCCGGCTTGCCTGACAGTAGTACAGCACGGGCGTGACTTTACGCCGACCCGGTGCTTTCCAATCAACGGAAGTAGGTCCACGAGCATCATGATGAAAGGCCAGCAAACGGGCCAATGTTCACGCCGGGACGCGGATGCAGCAGGACCTGTACGTCGGAATGCCGCTCATCAACGCGCAAGATGGCGTACCCCTTCACGTACGCTCCCGCAGAGACTAGCTCTGCCGCGAGAACAGCTCCCCTGCCCATGGCAAACTCATACACGACGGAGATGTAGATAGTCGCGCTCAGCCGCAACCGACGAGTGCGCACCCAATACGAGACCCACCACGACGTCGTGCGGACGTGCGGTGACATGAGCACTTCGGCCACCCGAGGACAGGAGCAATTCGCCCTTGGTTAACTGAGGTATACGGGGCGGCAGATACCCGCCTGATACGCCCGTGGGCCTCACAGAACAGCACGACTGGCAGCCCGTGACTGGGCATGTCCTGGTATAGCCAGTCTCGGGCGGGAGGATAGGGAGAAACACAGACAGAGCAGGAGAGAAGAAACGTACGGGTCGCTCGAGCCATTCCTATCCTTCGCCAGCAAATTCGTACAGCTCAGAACCTGCACCCTCAGCATAACAATCGGCTGCTCCCCAGGCAAGGGCGCAAACGCGCCGCCGTTGCCGCGTCCGCCCGAGACACGGGCAGGGAGCCGCTTGAGGGCGCGGCCGATCTTCAAGGCCTTCTGCTTCGGAGCGGGGGCCATGTCATCCGCGTGCTAGCTGTCGAGTCAAGTGTGTGTCGTGTGTCCGTGTCGCTGCGTGCGTTCGTGCGCAGAGGGGGTGGTATAGGATGTGTGGGCGTCCGAGAGCGTATCGCGTGCGTGATATCCGGAGACCGTGCCAGCGAGCAAGCCGCTTTTCCTAGGTATCTTGCCGTAGTCTAGCAAAACGCGTGCAAGTCGGCGAGAGCAAAAAGAAGACAGGCAACCCGGAGTCGAGGGCGAAGGTGGTGACGAGAGAGGGAAGGCGGTGGACAGGCGGAGAGCGGCCGCGAAATGAGATGAGCGCCCGCGGAGACCATGCGCTTTGATCTCCACCTCCTCCAATTCGTATTGACCCTCTTCGTATCCTCGTATCCCGGGCCCGTTTTGCACCGCCTACCCGGTGTGCTGCCGTCTCCGTCTCTTCGAGCTCGCTGTGCGCGACGATGATTGGGACGAGACCAGTCGCAGCAACCGATGACGCTGGCTGTGCAGCGCCCCCTAACCACCAAATTACCCGGCGGAGTCCGCCCAGGCCTCAGCCTGTCCGACATTGACCGGTGACCCATCCGTCTCCGAGTCACGAACTTGCAAAAGCCGAAGTAAAGTATGCCCTTAGTAGCTGCAGTCCACGTACAATTGACGTGCACGAGGCCCTAACTTGACTGAAACATTCGAGGAGGCGAGTCACTACTACTAGTAGTAGCTACCCAACCCCGGCGGCGTGTCAGTCTCACATTGATTCATGTCCCACAGGTTTCGCTCTCGCACTTGCACCTTCTGCGGACGGAGAACGATGCTGCCGCCCGCGCAGGTTGTATATACATATACATATCCTTCCTACTCGACGATACACCACAGGCCGTCTTCCAGCTAGAGGCTAGAGCATGACGCAGAACCAAGCCGTACATCGTGCTCCGCCCCTTGTCGAAGTTGCCTCAACCCGGTCGACCAACGCAACGCGGACCAACGCGACGGCGTCCGGGGTCACCGCAACCGCAACCGACTTCGGCCACCCAGGTGTCGGACGGGGCGAAACAAACTTGAACCTCCCGCGACACTGTCAGGGCTCCAGTCTGAGTATCTACTCAGCTGCTTCGTGTATGTCGTCCACGCCCGAAGAAATCAAGGCGTGTCATGCAATGCGTGCACACTACTTATCCTCCTTTGCCCGACTGACTCTTGAAGCTTGACCGTCCAAGCACTACTACTTATCAGTCTACTCGGCTCTCACCCCGAGTCCTCCCGCAGACTCGGACGCACGCACACCGACCCAAATCCCCACCGCCTCTGCATCTGCACCGTGCCCGTGTCCGTGCCCGGTCAGCCATCCCAACCCTGCATCTCGACGAGTCCCACCGCTTCCCTCACCAAAGCAGTCGCCCGTCGGTGCACGGCGCACGGACGACGCGCCCCCTGATGCGCACGCAGCACAATAAGTAAGTACTGTAACGCACCCGGCGAGTAAGTACTGAGTACCGAGTCTTCAAAGCTTCACCCCCAGGATCGCAAGCTACGGCCTACAAGGCTCGTCACAGCACCCCGCCGTGCATGGTGCCGCTAGCGTCGAAGCTAGGTCCCGCAGATCTCAACGGGTTGTCAATGGGAACGGCGTGCTGCCCACGCAGCGACGCCAGCTCTGCAGTCCGCCGTGCAGACTCGACACGGTCGGGCGCACTCCTCGCACCACCGGCAAGTAGCTACCCACCTTCAAAGCGCACCAGTCAGCCATACCACCCGCACCACACCCTCATCCATGTCCATGTCCATGTCCTAGTACACTACTCACCCCCCCTCCGACGTCCACACTCGCAACCCGCGCAGTGCGCACAGTACACATGTACACCCCCATGTTGCCGTCGCCGTCACCCGTCGACGCTGAAGCTTGAAGCTCCGTCCTCCGTTCTCGGACCAAGCAACGCCATCAACGAACACGAACACCTGCACGGCGGACTCGCGGCTCGCGAACACCTCCAGTATACGTCCAGACCTGCCCGTCCGCCCAGCCGAACCCCAAGGCCAAACCTCGACCATCCGCCCCTCCAGGTTCCTCCCCACGACTCGAGCCCCGCGCGGCACCCCCATCCCGACTCGAGCGACCCCAGCCCTAGCTCCGCGTCATGACCGGCTCCGAGGTCGACGCCGACCCATGTGCGCGCCGACGCTGCGGGCCGCCTACTTCCCACTCTGCCAACGAAAGCGTTGACTGTCGACATACCACCACACCAACGCAACGGCATCGTCTTCAATCAACCTGTATGACACACATACGAGCTGGACACCGACGTCGGTTCGTCTCCGCGGTCACACAGCCTGCACGCATCAGCCAGTAGAGAAAGGGAACGCACGAAGCAGATGGTATTAAACTGAGCAACGGGGGGTATGTCCTCGAGCGCACAAGAGCATACGCAATAAGAGAAAGTCGGAAATGTAATAGGTAGTCCGTGCGCTACAGTTAGTGTAGGAGAGATGCTAGTTCGAATCGTGCTTCGTGCTAAAGAATGTCCCATGAATGATCACCCTCGACTCCATTAACTTCTTCCGCCGACGCTCATCAAGATCGTGAATCGACGACGAAGGACATTAAGCGAGGAAGGCGACTGCGCCGAGGACACCCGCGAAGGTGGCGGCGACAGAGATGCGCACCGCGGCGGCACCGTTGCTGCCAGACGCGGCCCCCGTCGACGAAGCACCAGCAGACGCACCCGAGCGGGATGCGGTACCGGCCGCGCCCGAGCCAGACGCCTTGCCGGTCGCAGATGCACCACCTGCGGTGCCCGTGGGGGCGCTGGTGGGAGCAACGAGGTCGGTGAAGAGAGCGGTCGAGGCGTACTGGACGCAGTTCGAAGAGGAAGGAACCTTGGGCTGGTAGGGCAGGGTGGAGATGACACCGAGGGACTCAGGGGGCTGAGAATAGGTCTGGACGGCGCCGGAGGCATCGGTGTAGATGCCAGGGGGGTCCTGGTTGTCGCTGTCGCAGACCTCGAACGTGCCGTTCTTGGCGGCGCTGGGGCAGTTGTACGAGACACCGATACGGTCGTAGATGTGCTGGCAGAGGGCAGCAGCGTTGGGGCCAGAGGGGTCGCAAACCTTGAAGCAGAACGAGTTGCTGCCCATGAAGCTGTGGGCGAGGCGGGGGAATGAGGACACGAGACGGGAACGAGTAGGAGACGACTCACTTGTGCCACTCGATGACCTGCTGGAAGGTGTCGTTCTTGCCGCCATTGCTGGGGAAGCCGTTCGAGAACACGAGGCCACCGAGGGGGTTGCCACGCTGTGACGTGTCAGGAACGAGGCAGACGCGAAAAGACAAGGAGACTCACGAAGTCGGCACCGTGGGGGTCAAGCTCTCCTCCACCGTCGTCGGACTGGAGGTTGATCTTGGTCTGGTCGATGAAACCGACGATTTGAAGGTAGCCGGGTGCCCTGGTGAACTGGACACCGGTGATGGCACCGCCGGGGATAAGGCGGGTGCCGCGGCCCTTCTTGGTGCACCAAGCGACCTCCTCGCCCTCGGTGTCACCGATGGTGGAGTCGGGCTTGGGGGGTGCCCAGAGACACCAGTCGTCGAGGTGGTTGACGGTGGCCGTCTGGCACATGGAGTCGGGGCCCTCGGTCGTCGAGTTGCACCGGTTGTAACCCTGCTGGGTACCACGGACGAGGTTGTCGGTGTCGGCTTGGTAGGGCTGGGATGGGGTGTGAGCTGCGAGTGCGAGACGGGGCAGGAAAAGGACATACAAGGTCGTTCCAGTCGAAGTGCTTGGACGCGAGGGGGATGAGTGCGGAGGAGGAGGGGTCCTGGGCGAGGACGCCCGAGGAGGCAGCCGCGATGGCAAGGAGTGAAAGAGCGACGGTGGACATGATCTGTATCGAGCAAA
>WJSG01022111.1:0-10326 GCA_016618145.1 Sanghuangporus lonicericola
TGACGTCCCACCCCAGGATGTCCTTGAACTGCGCCATCAGCTCCCCATCCCCGAGGAACGATCTCGCCTCCCGCACGAGCCTGGTCGTGTTGATGACGTCCTGGGTGAACAGATTCACCAGCTTCAGGAACTCGGTGTACGTCTCGCGGTTATCCAGCACGCGCTTGACACGGTCGAAGAAATGGCCCTCATCGTTGACATGGTGCGCACTCGTCGACTGAACGGGGCCAGCCTGTATTGGAGGGGGAAGTGCGACGGTCTGCTGGTGATGAGGGTAGAATGTCTGCTGCTGAGGCTGTGGGGGTCCGCGGAGCGGCGAAGGCGGGGCAGCTGCAGGGCGCTGGGCCAAGGCCGGCGAGGGTGCTTCGCTCGAGGGCTGAACCTTGGCCTTCTGCTAAGGTGATGAGCGCCGCGCCATTGTGAAAAGGCTCACGACTCACCTTGTTGGCGCTACCCTTCGCCTGTGCTTGCTCCTTCTCTTTCTCGCGGTCGGCCGGCTTGCGTTTCCGCTTCTGCGGCACAGCGGCAGCTGAAGACGAGTGTCCGTGCCCGTCTCCGCCCCGCTTCGGTTTGGCCTCGCTCGCCTTTCGCGCCTCCTCCACCTTCCCGATGCGCGCAAGCTCATCCCGCTGCACCTGCTCGTCCGGAATGAACTGCACAAAGTCGCGCATCAGGTCGGGAGCGTCCTTGAGGTGGTTCATGATCTTGTGCATGACGTCCCCAGTCGCGCGTTTCGCAGAGAGACAGGCCACCGACAGAAGCTCCATCCCACCCAGACTGGACTTGTCGTATGCAGCGGTGGCCACATCCAGGTCGACCTCGGTGAAGAACCCGAGGAACTGCTTGTACACATCCGGATGGTTGGCGTATCGGGTGCGCACCTTCTGCACGAAGTCGCGAGCGGGAAAGAGGGTCTCAGCGGCGACGACAGCGCCCTCCGGCTCCCGCTGACTGCTCGACGCGGCCGGCTTCTCAGCCGGTGGAGGTGGTTTCGTGTTTGCAGGGCCGTATTTGAAGGCGGCATTCGTTGCTTGTGTCGTGATACCGGCAGGCGTGGTCACTGTGATGTAGTTGGGGTCGGGATTATCGGTAGTCTCGATGCGGTAGCCCGCGGGCAGGAAGGTGTTGAAGCCTTGGATTAGGGCCGGATGACCGTGGAATAGATTGGACACGCGTTCGATAACGCCGGGGGTGTCGATGCTGAACAAGACGTACGATGAGTTCCTTCACTAGTAGGCGATGACTAGGCATGTTCGTCGTCTAACCCGCGCAAATGACTCCGCTCCCCAAATCTGCTCCCAATGCTGACACTGCCTCGCACCGTTCCAAGAGCAGCACACTCAGATAGAACACTCACAATTGGCTCTTGAAGTCCTTCATGATGTCCAAGAACTTGTTGTACACCTCCGGCTGTTCCGCGAACTGCGCCTTGACGGAATCCAGGTAGGTGAGCGCGTCGTTGACGTTGAGTTGTCTGTCTGCGCTTCCTGCTTGCTGCTCAGCCGTACCGGTCGGTGAATCTATGGCGCCAACATGCGCCTCGGTGGGGTGTGAGGGCCGCGAAGCCTCCAGAGGTTGGTCGGTGTCCATCTGGTGAGGTGAGGGAACGGGTCGAGGAGATGGGGGCCTACTGCGAGCCAGAGGGGTGTTCCGAGAGCTCGAGGCCATCCGTGAGTCTGCAAGCGCAGTGCTGTCCTGTCCCTCCATTCTCGGTCGACCTGTCGCAAGTACGGTCCTGAAGACATCACGTTTCAGCAACGATCCAGCGTCGTTGCCAGACTCTCAGCTCACCAAGTACTAATTCCTCAGCTCCTCCAGGAAGACTGTTTGTTGACTTGGAGGATACGAAGCGGACGGAGAGAAAGAGAGTGGCAGCACGGGCCGCGGTGGCTGAAACAGCAGGAGATGTGTGACGCAACTGTGACACCTATCATGTGATCGTGGGACACGCGCGGGCGCTTCGCCAGGCGATGTGCCGAACCGTGCTTCCAAGCATCATTGGCAAGGGGCCTTCGCAAAGACCAAGTCTATGAAGTTAGGTGACAATTCTAGGCTGCTGTGTTGAGCGACCTGCGCCCTCTGATCGACTCCTCGAGTAAGTACTAAGTACTTGGTAAATTGGTGGACTTCGATGCCAAATGGTGCCTTGCAAGTCGGGAAGGTGCTTGTATACTCATTCTACGGGCACACTGACCAGTCTAGAAAGAAGGGGAGCCTCTATTCAGTAAACATATTCACAATGAATGCAGTACCCGCATCCCAGCATATCCGAACACCGATGCAAAAGATTATGCAAGTCCGTTCAAATGCTGGCCACGGAGGGTATGTATGTCAGAGTGATCGTCGTCCGTAGCTTGACATACATCATAAGCCAAGGATGGACATTTCCGCTCTCGCGAGAGTCCTGAACTTCGTCGTGATTATGAACTTACGACAGGTTCGGGAGCTGGTGTCACCACCGAACCCACCACCGCGCTCGGCGACTCGTGCGTGGCGAACGCCACCCTGCGACAGAGCTTCGCCGTGTTCCGCATCAAAGCGACTCCCTGCGAGCAAGCTCATGTCCCGATGGCTTCCCAATTTTCGCGGGCAACGCCACCACCTCTGACCACTCCATCGCACTCTACCCTCCCGTCGATGCCTCCCGCCTGCCTCTCCCCGGGGACACGTTGGATCACCCGGCGACTCCCGGGGGTACCTTCACCTTCCAGAACCTCATGGACAACGGCTACCTGAAGCAGTATGGTACATACTCCCGCTGATGACATCCTCCACGCCTTCGACAAGTGCACGAAGACGTCGTTGGTCCTTTGCGACAACAGCACGCAGGTCATGGTGTCGTACGACGATGCACAGTCGATGAGACTGAAGGGCGAGTTCGTAAAGGAGCAAGGGTCATCTGAGTTCGCGATGTTCGAGAATGGCGGCGAGGGTCTGCACTGAAGGGTTCCATTGCGCTGAATGTAACCGGCGTATCGCAATATATGTATACCCTTCAAAGACACGAACATGTATATCATAGTATACCCAATCGCACTAGAACTCATTCTCTGCCTTCGGGAACTTGGTGGGCGGTACTCACGGCGAGCCTCACTCTTGCAGAGGAGGCGTGTCCGCGAAGATCAATTGCATCACGTCGGCCGGGTAGCGCGTGCCCTGCGTCGCGTCCGCAGCGGCAGCGATCTTGCGCACCTCCTCGACGTCCTCCGGACTGAGCTTGATGTCGACCGCGGCGAGGTTCTGCTTCAAGTTCTGTATGCATACTCAACATCTGTTCGCACGTGATGCAGTTCTAGGAGCACTCACAGCGATCTTCGTGGTCCCGGGGATTGGGATGATATCGTCCCCCTGCGCTAGGAGCCACGCAAGAGAGATCTGGCCCGCGGTGGCGTTGTACTTCTTGCCGAGGGCGGCAAGCCCGTCGCAGAGCTTCAAGATGTTCGGGAAGTTCTCCGCAGAGTAGCGGGGGACCGTGCGACGCCAGTCGTTCGGCGGGAGATCGTCAGGGCTCCGCTAGATAACGCAGTCTCAGGACGTGGTTTCGGGAACCGATTGTGCAACTCACGTATCTGCCGGTGAGGAAGCCACGGCCGAGGGGAGCGTATGCAACGATCGCGACGCCGAGCTCGCGAGCTGTCTTGAGCAGGCCGATCTTCTCGTCCTCGATGTCGAGCGTGAAGGGCGAGTACTCGACCTCGACAGCGGCGATGGGGTGGACAGCATGCGCACGGCGGAGAGTCGCAGCAGAGCACTCGGAAATGCCGAGGTACTTGACTTTGCCCTGCCTACAGAGGATGGTCAGTGCACCAACTGCGGAGTTCACGGAATGGGACCCACTTGACCAGCTCGGCCATGGCACGGACGGTGATCTGCAGAGCGAATGAGCACGCTGATGAGACGTCCACTGGATGGGGACTCGTACCTCGATGGGCACCTCAGGGTCAGCCCTAGAGACGGGAGAGAATTCAGTAACCACCAGAGACAAGAGAACGCAGCAAGGGAGCATACCGGTGTAAGTAGTAGAGGTCGATACAGTCGACTCCAAGCCGGCTCAGAGACTTCCCCGCGGCCTTGTGGACATACTCGGCATTTCCGATGACGGGCTTCCCGGGTTCAGTGTTGAAGCCAAACTTCGTCGCAATGAAGATCTCGTCCCTCTTCCCGGTCTTCTTGAACCTGCAGTGCGAGTATAAGCGAGGGAAGTAGAAGTGGATGGAAGAACTGGCACACCATTTGCCTATGAGATCCTCGCTGTCGAAGTAGATGTCGGCGGTGTCCCAGTTGGTGCAACCCAGCTCGTAGACTGCATCGAGGAGCTGTTAATGTTACGGTCAATCATTATGTGTACAATTTAAACGCATGATCTGACCTTGAAACGCTCCTCTTCGCTGAGGACGTCGCCATAGGCAGCAGCGATGTTCATCGCCCCATAGCCAATGGCCGTAACATCTGTGTTACCGATCTTACGAGTGGGGAGTTGCACAGGAGACATGGTGGTGGGGATTGTAGTTACACCCCATGAAGCCTCCCTATATATACGAAGCATTCGCCAGTTCCGATCGTGGCAGACACTGTAGCGGTCTGAGACGCGTATAGCCCGATGCCCGAGGTGACGCGGTCACGTGCACCATTGCCCGGGTCCCCGGATGAAGTGCTTTAGCTCTCCACTGCTGCGTGGTACATACCTCCATGTGAAAGCACATTCCCAGTTAACCGCACTCCCTCGAGGCGACATATGGACCCACTTTGCATGAAGTAAAGGAGGCGCTGCACATTCCAGTGCGGGCTGGTCGCGATTTCCGATCGGGAATGAGAGCTGCGCGCGACCACCACGGTGGTGTAATGTGAGTTGACGTGATGCAACAACGCCCAACGATCTGAAACTCAGTACATACTCATAGGGGTACACGTACGCAAGTGAAAGGCCATGATACTTGGGGCCCCAGACTAGGTAACTGCGTTCACCGGGTTCAGATATGAGCGAGCTAGCGCAAAATCACTTTTGAAGCAGAGACTTGTCAACATGCGTCTCAAAGCCGCATTGACTCTCATTCTGCCACGGTGTCATTTGTGGTTACCTGAATCGTAGTTCGGGGCACTAGTGACCAGGCATCTCCAACGTAACTGGCAACAGGACCGGCGCCGCGCAACTTCGTCGTCTGTTCGGCCGCCACCCCTGTACTGATCCATGGCCATAAAGCGATCGACGACAACGCAATTCACGATGTGTAGTGCGTATCTCCGGCGTCCGCTCGGAGTACTACAGGCCAACGCGTATGCGCCGGCATCGATTCTGTGGCATCAGGGGAGCAAATATAAGAGGCAGGTCGGACGCTGATGCTCGCTAGCATCTACTAGCATTTTCGCCACTTCCACCACCAGCATGCGCATCGTCCTCACCGGAGTCACTGGCGTTGGTACGTCCTACCGGGCAACACTCACGCTGTGCTAATAGTGTCCTTGTTTGATTCAGCTGGCCTTACCATCTACCGTGCGGCACTTACCGATCCCGCCGTGCAGCATGTAACGCTGCTCACGCGTCGCGAGGTCCCGTCGTGGGCGAAGCTCCCCGCTAACGCGCACGAGAAGACCGAAGTCATCCTGCATACCGACTTCAAGACGTACCCGCCCGACCTTGCTCGTCGCCTCGCCGGGCACGACGCGCTCATCTGGGCGCTGGGAAGGAGTGCGGTCGGGATGTCCGAGGAGGAGTACACGGAACTCACCTACGACTACACCCTCTCTGCGGCACGCGCGCTGAAGGAGGCGGGTGCGGGTTCGGCGGAGAAGCCTTTCCGGTTCGTCTACCTCAGCGGGGAAAATGCGGACCCTACGGGGAAGTCTGGGCAGATGTGGGCGAGAGTCAAGGTGCGCCGTTCGGAGTTGAGCTCGTCGGTCGAGTGCTCACATTTGACCTGAAGGGCCGTGTCGAGCGCGAGCTGCCAGAGCTCTTCGAGGGGACGAACATAACCGCTCATATCTATCGTCCCGGGTACTTCTTCCCGTCCAAGAAGTATCCCGAAGACCGCCGCAACCAACGGAGTACGCTATTGCGAGTCGCAGACGTGGCCCTTGGCCCCGCCGTGAGGGGGCTCATTCCCTCGCACTATTCGCCCATCGAAGACTTGGGACGCTTTGTTGTGGAGGTGGCGAAGGGTCGGTGGCCGCAGCAGACGTTGTTCAGGAATGCAGACATGAGGGAGTTGGTGAAGAGCGTGCCACCATTGGCAGAGCCGAAACACGACGAGCTATAGAGCCCACTACATTACAATTGACTGACTTACTGTAGAGATACCCCTACAAATTGCCTGGGTTTCTGGAGAGCGGACACCGGCGGACCACAACCAATGTTCAGGATTGCTGGTCGGCCGATGCCCCTAGGGGAAACCCCAATGGACGTACCGGCGAGACAGGCCAGTCTTGCATGCCGCTCGATATTGCTACCGAGTGAGCTATGGCGATGGCGGCGAGTGAGGAGTGAGATCGCTGGCCGGTGTGCTCGTCGTCGAGGCCAACGCGCATGCCAAGCCGGCCGGCGGAGGTGAGCGCTTACATTGACCGGCTGGCGCAGCCGCGCAGGTAGTAGCCGTTGCTTCTGCTCGACCGCTGACGTCCAGTTCCTTGCTCTCCTGGTCGGCCGGTTGCGCCCCGTACATTGCTCTCCTGGTCGGCTGGTTGCGTGTTATAGCTTGCTTTCCTGGTCGGCCGGTCGTGTGCCATACTGTACCATTTCAAACTGTTCGGCACGTCACGCGTCACAGAGGCCCGAAATTGACGAAATTTCGGCCTCTGTCACATGTCACCGGCAGGATTGTCGAAATTGTCCTGCAGGCGCTTACCGGTCCGCGGGAGCCGCGCCCTGTCGCGCGCCCAAATTGTGCCGAATTTCAGGCCTCTGTCACGGTCAGGCGCCCGTAGTGCCGAATTGTCGAAATGGTTTGACCCTGTCACAGGTCACAGCCAGTGCCGGACTGTTTGAAATGGTACAGTACCCTGCTTTTCTGGTCGACTGGTCGAGCGCGTCCGAGTCAGCTCAGTGTCCGTAGCTTTCTCTCTTTGTCGACTGTTTGTGTCCTGTACGTTATGCTTCTAGTCGGCCGGTCACGTATGTTAGCTTGCGCTCCTGGTAGGCCGGTCGAGCGCTGTTAGATGTACTGACACCTCTAGTCTTCAGGATACTTACTTGAATTGACAGGTCCGCCAGCGAGACGATGTCTGTGTGAGCTCTATCGTATACCGGTGGCGGCTCCGGCGCCCTTCGCCAAGACTACACGGCTGATAGAGCACGTCTGTCACTGCTTCGATATGTTGCGCCTTTGTTGGCGGAACGGCGTGGTCCTTAGCTCTGGCAGGTCTTCGGCGAGATCTGTGAATGCCCTCCGAGTGTGGCGAGCACACATCGCCGCCATGAACTTCTCATTCAACGTCTTAGTACACATCTCAGGAGCGATGGCGACGTGGCGACGGTCATGTCGGCGAGATGAATAATTCCATATGTTGCGAGGGTTCCAACGTGCCTGACCATGGTTGTCCATCCCCGACGGAGAGGGATTGGAGGAGCACTGGCTGTGACCGGCGGAGACTAGGACTTTGGACTTCCAGTAAGTATGGCCATCGGCGACATTAAACGCAGGAGTTTCTAGGCTATCTTCGGCGACTTGCAACGCTTCGACGAGGGTCTAGTGGGCGGGACTAACCTCGGCGAGGCACTCTTCGCCGAAACAGTACCTATCAGTACATACCCGAGACTGGCGGGCTCCGGCAAGTGTACATATATACTACGGACCTCCACCATGTTGCTTGCATCGGCGAGGGCTCCGAGTGTTGCCAGTCTGACAATGGATGTCTCGGCGAGGCGCAGTTCAGTGACTTTGCTTTCTGGCACTTATGACGTTGCCGAGTGATGTATCATGGCAGGATGATTGACTTGCTCTTGCGAAGTCTCACATTCCTGTACCAAAGATCGTCAAGGTATGTAAGTATTGTTCGCAGTGGATTTGCCGCTTTATGGGAACCTTTAACCACGGTACTCACCCGTACTAACTCAGTTGCTCATGGTCAGGCAGTGAGTGGTATGTAGACTGGGAGAAGACAGGATTGAGTCACCCCGGGAGACCGGAAGAAGACGAATTCGAAAGAAAGCTTCAGCATTCTGTAGCACAGTGGCTGAGATCCTTGCGGAAAGTTTCACAATGCATGTACACATACTTGGAGTTTCCTTGAAACGAAGGCTCCAGTAGCTGAATGCAGCGGGCTATCTCACGATGATGCTGAGAAGTCAGCAAGAAAGAGAGAGAGAATGTTCTGCGGTAGCCTTGGAGTGCGTTGTGCACAAAACTGAGGTGGCCGTCGTATGCATTCTGTTAGATGGGGAGACGGACATCAACAGCTCGTACCGGGATAAGTATTGAGAGTGTAAAGCAGCGGACTCATGAGCATGATGATATGCTCTCATGTTCCATGGCCAACAGTTGTCGTGGTTGTCACGAGTTACTTACTGCAGCATACTGAGTAGAGGCTGGGGGTCTCATGCTAGTAGAATGATTCCGGGTTGATCTTGAAGCTGCCATAGCCTGTGATCAACGGCACTGAGTAGTACCCCCGGCCGTAAATATGTTTGAATTCGTCGAGCTCGCTTTGCGATCTATGTCAGTCGCGAGCAGTATCTTCCATCCTTCCAGAGGGACGGGCTCGGGAGACTCGTGGTACCACGCTGTGTCTATCCTATAACCAGTGGCAGGTACCTCATCATCTCCTGGATATTCGTATGAGTACCAGAAGGCTCGCCTCGATACACTGGAGTGCTCGTAGTACTACTACATAGTCTTCCACAATAGTAGTCGTAATTCACTATCATGTCGCTTGGATAATCGATCCTCGTGGTTCAAAAGTAGGTACACGTGGTATTCCGTCGGGACCATGGTGGACAGTCTCTCGCGAGTCGCGGAGTCAATAGCCACTGGGTCAGAAGGCAAGACAAATGATCTTGCGCTGCACAGGAAAGTACCAAACTGTCGCTGCCGTATTGCAGTCGTTCGGCGACGGCGCGACCATAGCATGTCGGCGAGGCTCGCCAGGACACGAAGCAGCACTCGGCGAGGCTTCGAAGCAGCTCTCGGAGATCCCACAAGGCTCTCTCGACGAGGTCCCATAACACTTCGGCAAGACTCAGCCGAGCTGAACCTGCCGAGGATACAGACTGTCACTTGTAATGGTACGACTTCCATAGCATGTCGACGAAGCTCCCGGGTCTCAAGCAGCTCTCGGCGAGGCAGGCTCCAAGCAACTCCGGCGAGACTCATCAATACACGGCCAGGCTTGGTGGCTCCTTGGCGAGAGCTCATGAGCATCACGACATAATCAGTCCATTGGCTCCTCGGCGAACTCATCATAACCTCGCCGAGCTTGATGAGCAGTGCGTGGGCAGCTTGGCAAGTCCCTTGAGCACCTCGGCGAGGGTCGCAGTTACTCCCGACAACCAGTACTGCTTCTTCGACGATACGTGCTCGGCAAGAGTCAGAACAAAGCTTAGCGACACTCCTGTAAAGTACACTCCCTCTGGGCAATGTTTGAGACGTCTGGCATGGGTCCTGCCCGTTAGGAGAATACTGACTCGGTAATTTAGAGGCACCTCGAAAGCTCCGTACATGTTGAGCAACAATGAATTTCGCCGAAAATGACTCACAGTAACTGAGAGCTCGCCGAGGCTGCAACACGCCGTGAGGAGGAATTGTCCTTGTATTTGTAGTCATATGGTAGCGAAACGTCTCCCGGGAGATGTCAGAATTCATCGTCGCTACCTTGCGGCTACCGGCAAGGCCAGCAAGCGTCGCATCACCGGAGGACCGGTTCATATCCTTAAACTAAGAGACGGAGTCAGTGCACCGACGATGCGGTCGTGCTGGGGGTGCTTACCGAACAGCNACTAAGAGACGGAGTCAGTGCACCGACGATGCGGTCGTGCTGGGGGTGCTTACCGAACAGCGCAAGCTCGAGCTGCCCAGCGGCCCACCAGAAGAACTCGACCGGCCGACCAGGAGCACAGGCTAAAATAGGTGACCGGCCGACCAGGATCGCAAGCTATGTGACTGACCCGCCGACCAGGAGAGCAAGGCACGGGAGGCGACCCGCCGACCAGGAGAGCATAGTATGAGTCACCGTGACCGGCCAACCAGATGGGACACGATCCGCCGACCAGGAGAGCAAGGCATGAGACGTGACCGGCCGAACAGGAGACCAAGGTATGGGACGCAATCAGCCGACCAGGAGAGTAAGGTATGGGACGCGACCAGCCGACAAAGAAGGTAAGCTACTCGACGTCGGTGG
>WJSG01022122.1:0-17073 GCA_016618145.1 Sanghuangporus lonicericola
GGAGGATACGTAAAATCCCTGGAGTACCGCTGATGTACATTGTGCGGCGCCGTTACGCCATCGAGCGGCTCCCTGACCAGGGTGCCCCCGTATGAGCGGCCGTCCTTCCCCCTCGTCGCCTCTCCGTCCGTCGTCTATCTGTCGCTTTCGTGCTGTAGCTAGTAATGTGAGTGCTCTTTCCGCTTGCGGACTTTGTGGCGTACGTGCTGCTAACGCACGCAGCTCCGCAGGTACATTAGCCATCCCTATCGCCGGTCTGTGCCCCGTAGGGTGACAGTTTCTTGCCGATCCTTCACTCTGCGGCCGCCAATAAAGTGAACGTTGGCTCAAAATCTTCGTTGACGTGGGACGTCCTCAACAGACAAAGTCTCTTCCGGTCGACCGTGGGATACGATCGCCCATGATCAAGCTACTTATTACTGCGCACACCCGCATGAACTGGTCGCAGGGTGTCGGTCCTGGTTCAATGGTTGGGAAATATTGCAGCAGGCTGCGCCAGTTCTGTTCTGACGGTGTGTCGAAGCTGGGCCTCCCGGATCTTCACAGCGCGATACCGCCAAACATTGCATCATGCACGCTGCTGACCAGTGACGACGAACCAACACGCGTATTTCAGTCCGCACGTCATCCATCTTAGCCGCGGACGGGAGCTGCAGTGAGGGCGTCGTCTGGGCATCCCGAAGGCTGAATCTGATCCCGGATATGCTCCGTGTTCGTTCTACCGCGAAAATTCCCCCAAGCCAGCCCAAGCCGCCACTCGCCCGATAACCCGCCTCGGGGCACCGTCAACGCTAGCCACTAGTGTGGTCACTGATCAGGGTGGGGGCGGGGTGGTGCGGCAAACTCTCGGATCTTGGTCGTTCTCGCGAGTCGCAGGGGTCGATCGGCCATTTGTTGCCAGTGTCATAACTTACTTATCTCCGTGTGAGTGTGACAGTCTGTCACCATTCCGGTGCGGTCGAGCACGAAGCCGCACGCCTCTTCGCCGTGTTCTCTCAACTCGTCTCGTACCAGTATTTTGTAACACATGAACTGCATGATATGTACTGGATCCCAATTACTGGGTGGTCAGTACTAGTAAACAGTGGTTCGAGGACGACATTACTTAATTCCAATTACTGATAGCGAGGTTCACGTTGGGTGGCGCGTATAGGAACAAATATGGCCAAATAACGCGTCGCGTCGAGTCCTCCGACACCGAGCCAGTTGCTTTTTGTCTCATCACCACAACATACTTAACCACCCGCATCCAACCAGATATCTGCGCCATGAGCAAAGACGAAGATTCTATCCCGGAGTCATACACGTACAAATGGACCCCGAAATCCGCCACCACCCTGCAAGAATTCCTCGGGAAAGTTCGTATCGAATGCTGTCAAAACCACAGCATAACTGACAGTCATTCTGGCGTGCAGTACAAACCGTCAATGGTTCAGAATGACGGTACCAAACCTGTATGCCCACCTCGCCTCGAGTCAGTCGCGGCTCACGTCGGGCAGTGCTGACCTGTCATATGTAGTGGCTGTGGGTCGCGAAGGCGGAGCAAGAAGTGTCTGAGAAGGGCGCAGAGGCCGCAATCGAGGAAGCGACCAAGTACTGTGGGTTGCTTGTTCTGTTGTTGTGGAGTCGTTGCTGAACATGCTTCTAGTGGCCGAAGTTACGGAACGCGTGCAGAAGATACAGGTACGTGACGTGCACAGTCATGACTTCTGGATGTCTTCTGTCCTGGCTGTCCAGACGGACCCGCACGCACGAGTCAACGATATATGTCGGTTTCCACGGTGCATCGGCAGAGGACAGACCAGTTCGCGATGTCGGCATACTTCCAAGCTGGCCTGCACCCCAGCCGACAGAGTATGCGAGCCACGGGGAGCGCTCTCCATAGAGAGCTCCGACGGAGAGTCCACGTCACCCGTCTGGCGTTTACAGTGGCACGACCCTAGAGGCATCCTCGCAACCCCTTGTCACGTTTCCGACGCTGCACGCCCTCGCGGTGGCGTAGCGTGCCGCGGTGTTAAGACAAGATGTACATTTCCGCCTTTACATCGCACAGGTTCATGAGCTCGTTCCTCGGTGTGCGCGGTGAGCACCAGTGGTTAGCTCGAGGAGGTTCTGGGTGGTGGTGGAGTAGCGGATCGTGGTCAACGCGACATTAACAGTAGCGGCATGCAACAGGCGCAGGCCTTGGCGGCGTGCAGAGGCAGACGACGACGGGCGGCATAAGCGTCTTGACGGCGGGTGGAGAGCGTGCACGCTTACGCCAGGTTACGCCCTCCACCCACCGGGTCACTGTGAACTTTATGTTACCCACTCTCCGCAGGAGCTCTCCATGGAGAGCATTCCTAGTCGTTTGAACGTTCTTCAAATGAGAGACCTCCTTACATTGTCTCATGCATTTCCTGGCCTTTGGAACCTGCATTCTCAACTGTCTGGTAACCTTTGCGGTGGCGGGTGAAGCATCGCGGGTCTGTCACGCCACGTCACGTACGCACATGAGGCGCACCCCGCGGACGCATCGGTCTGGCACTTGTTCGCTCCCGTATTCTTGTTTGGGGCCCAGCAATTCGCCTCTTCTTCTGGCTTCACTGGTGTCAACGGTGCGACAAATGCAGAGAGCCGGGGGTGTCAGCATGCCCCAGGAGTTGACGTGGTGCCACTGTGGCTTGACAGTGGCATATGATGGCAGAGCGCTCGACATGCGGATGTAGTGGGTATACTCATGCACGACTGCGCTTGAACATGGGCAGCGGGTTCAGAAGGAGCCCGCCAGACATCTGTATGAGGCAAGCCTGTGACCATACCCCGCCCGCTACTACGGAAGTCACCAGATGGCATAGGCGTGTCTCTCGCACTTTGCCTCCTCGTTCGGTGACCCGGAAAAGGCGCGCTGTATGCCTGTGGACATCTAGACTGCTGCGTCACCAGTTTCGTTTCCCGACGGTCAGGACGGGGTCGCGAAATTACTTAAGATAACGGACAAGCCCAATAACGCGTGTCGAAACTTGAACCCACTGCAAATAAGGTCTATTGTGTTCCTTGTGCGTGAGTGCAATTCCGCCGACATGGCGCGTTTTGAGAAATTGGTGCACAGATGGAGCCAGTTTGGCATTCCGCGTTGTTTTAAGCTGGTTCATCGCAGTCGAGCACCTGCGCCATGCTGCACGCTCCGGATCGGTGAACGTCGCACTTAGCTAGACTCGCAACGTGTAATCGCCGGGTCCCCAGAATACGCGAACATCGGGGTTCGTCCGCATATTCCGGGTTCCTGTCCAAGTAGACTCTCTGTGGGAGTCCGGCTCGAGCCAGAAGCAGAGGCTGATCACGTATCTGGTAGACCGATGACTCGATTCCCGTCCGGGCGAACAAGAAGAAAGGGCTGAAGAGCAAGAAGGAGCTGCGAGAAGAGGTACGCGGCATGTGAGCGCGACATCCGCCTTACTGATTCCTTGTTCAGGTGCAGCATGAGGCCACTGGGAAGCTCAAGGAGATCTCGGTCAAACACGGCTACGTATCTGGAAAGTGGTGAGTGCTGGCAAGAGGTGGAGAGTGATCTGGTGCTCGCGATAAAGGGTCGCATGCTGTCGCATCGAGCCGAGAGGGCTTCCGGGGTCCTCGCCGGGCACGGTCTTCTAGTGTGACACCGAGATCCCTTTCGCTCGGGATCTCGGTATGGGCGGTGCCGCGAAGTCGTGCTTACATGACACACACAGGCTCATCTTCGCATCCCCGGACAAAGTGGACATGATATGGAATTCTATCGCCAGTGAGTCAACAGCCGGACGTAGCTAGCCCGTCAGCCTCATGCCTGCATCAGATTCGCTCGTGTCCGGTCCACTCTCTGCCACCAGCGCGTTCCTCGCGAAGG
Organism: Sanghuangporus lonicericola; assembly: GCA_016618145.1. Taxonomy (NCBI): domain Eukaryota; kingdom Fungi; phylum Basidiomycota; class Agaricomycetes; order Hymenochaetales; family Hymenochaetaceae; genus Sanghuangporus; species Sanghuangporus lonicericola. Next base: position 3,866 of record WJSG01022122.1, read on the forward strand.
TCGCGACGAGCCCGCAAAACGACACATCGAATTACTCGCACCTGATCTGCGTCTACATGCCTGACGTATACGATCAGGACAAGGTGACCGAGGTATGGAAATTGAGGTGCCTACTGCGCCGTCTCTGCTAACATGCGGTGCTCAGGTCATGAAAGTATTGCTCCGTAACCACGGGCAGAGTCTTATGGGAGTCAAGACCAACCTGTACACGTCTATAGGCATGTGACATGGTGTATTGCTACTGTAGATGGGCGCTGACACATCTGTTCGCATTCAGGGCTTGACAGCAAACACCCCAGCGGGATTTCATCAACGGTATGTCCGCCGACGATAATAGCGCTTCCGGCGTTCATCAGTTCCTGTGCATTAGGTCTGGAAGAACACCGCCCTCATGAAGGACTCCGAGATCAAGGTACGCAGATCGAGCGCCTGACGGCGATGCGTCGTGACCTGTTGCTGGCGACTTGGACTGATGCATATTCCGTACAGCAACTGAAGGACGAGTACTATGCCGAGCTTAGCAGTGCCAAGGCCGCTCCTGCCGAAGAGGCTACCGCAAAGACTGCGGCTGCGGGCGTGACCGCCAAAGCCAAGCCGAAGCTCAAGAAAAAGGCCGGGGCGGACGATCCCTTCGCGTCCGACGGCGAGGCCGGCAAGGAGGATGGGGGCGACAAGGCGGAGAAGCCGGCTGCTGCCTCGAATGCGAAGGCAAAGAAGCCAGCGCCCAAGAAGAAAGCAGCCGCTGATGATTTCGCGTCGGATGACGACGCCGGCGACGACGATGAAGGTGAGGAGGCCCGCAAGGAGGAGGTCAAGGCGAAGAAGAAGGCGGCGCCCAGGAAACGCAAGAGCGTAGACAGTGATGAGGACAGTGATGATGTGCCCAAGAAGAAGAGGGGTCGGGCATGAACTCCGTCACACGACGATGGGAGCATTTTCATTTCCCGTGCAGTACCTCATGCTTTGTCTCTCGCTTTCGCTGATCCTGCTATTCTTGTACCGTACGCTTGCGACTGCTCTGCTCGTATGTCATCTTCGCCCACTCCGAAGGAACGTCGACTGACTATGAGTCGAACGAGGGATAGTGTTATGCGCGCCGCACAGTTGACGATGACTCGGAGTCGGACGCCGTCTCCAAGGTCACGTTCCGCGGAGGTAGCGCAAGGTTCTGCCAACGCCCACCACGTACCGCGTCGCGTGCTGCGGCGATTTTCATTATGAACGCAACGTGGCCCGAGCCGGGCTTACCCGGCACCGAGATAGTCACTTCCGAGCGACTATTCGCATTCCTATTGCGCCTAGGTGAGCACTGGTGCTTGTCCCCGCTATTGAGTCCCTTCATTGTCCAGCACTGTCCCCCGCACTGGACTGCGCACGGACCAGCAGGCTTCCACGGTTTCACGGCATCGGCGTAACCTTCATTAGACTCATGGGGACATGCCGCGCCTGGATCCGCTTCACACTCTTCTCTGTCCTAGCTCTCGCCTACCTGGCCCGAAATTCTCTCTAACCGAGACATGCACTCCCCAACCACCCCGCGCCCGCATACCGTTTTGAATGGCCGCCTCGCCGCATGGAAACCCTGGAGCGTACCGATGGATACGACGATTGCGCGGCGAAAGATGCGTGGGTTGCTCAACAAGGTAACACCCGCCAACGCCGAGAGCCTCGCTGGGCAGTTTTCCCAGCTGGTGGTACAGATGGAGAAGTCGGGAGACTCGATACTGGTGGAGTCGTGCGTTAGGATGCTCGTCAAGCAGTGCGCATCGGACCCCGCGCGGACAGATCTTGTTGCGAAGTTCGTACAGAGAGCGGTGGACGAGGCGGAGGGAGAAAGCTTGCGCTGGCGGAGCGTGTATCCATATCACCTGGCGGACCTCTCCACGTCACTACCAACGTCGCTTCGCCCCATCCTCCTTGAAGAGCTCGGTGGGGCGCTACGGGACGGACGGGAGGCGGATGCGAATGCTTTGTCGTCGTTCGCCGGGGAACTCCTGGTACTCGGCGTCCTTACTTGCGATGACCTTCATGATGTCGTCGGTCTGCTGTTTGGGGGCACGTCGAAGGGGTCTAAGCTCTACTGCATTGTGCTATGTCGTATGCTGCGGCGGATCGTCATCTCGACCGAGGCGTCCCACATCATCAATGGCCTTGGACTTCTCGAGTCGATTGAAGAAGTCCTAAAAGAAGACACCATCTCCTTGCAAGTACGCTACGTGATGATGGTGAGCAGCCTGCCAATTATTCCGATCCTAATTGCGTGCTGATCGTCTCTTTGCTTCCAGAGCATGCTCGACCACTGTTCATACCCGAGACCGGAGGACGCCTTTGATTCGGACTCGAAACGAAACGAAATATACGGATTCCACGACGACACAGACTATGAGCATCTTCCAGGCACACCACTTCCAGCATCGTCTCCCAAAGTTCTCGAAGAGCAGTGCACCCGTGCCGCCCACGCCCTCTTCACAACAAGGAACCTGGCTGCGTCCGAGAAGTGCTATCTCTCACTCGCGCAATCCGACCGCATTCAGCTTCTCCGCACCTTGATAATGGAGGCGACGGCATCTGGTACCGATTACGAGGCAGCGCTCGTCGCTTCCTTCCTATCGCTTCCGTCGCTGCGGCGGGGCGGTCGCGCGCAATTCCAGACGGAACTGGTCAAGGCCTTCGAACCACACGTGGTAATGCTAGACGACACCGCGTTGGACATTCCCTCCGTGTATCGCACCATGGCACTGATGCTGCACGCTTCCGGGTTACCCATGCCCGCAGTAGAGGACCTTGCGCGGCGCATCGTCGTTCCCGAGAACCCCGCGCGGGATCGTCTGCTCGATGAGATTCTTGCCTTGGGTCCTGGAAGCCCGGGGGAAGAGATAGAAGGCCAAGTTGAGGCTCTGGAGCTGGATCCCTCTGGCGAGGAAGGCTCGTCCTCGGATTACGCTTATGCTTATTGATGGGTCGGGTCGCGCCTGAAGCTCGTCGATGTGCTGTGCTAGTCCAACTCATGTAGACTGAGCTTTTGTTTTGGTAACGTAGCTCTGAAGGTGTGCAGTAGGTTGACTGCTCGTGGTTCGACGTCGTCACATGCTGTATAAAGGCTGCCACATAGTGTTCGTGCAGCTCACACATTCACCAGTGCTTCAAGTAAGGCACTCAAACAAAATGACTATTCACTTTTGATCCATTGTAGAGTTACAGCTGTGGTTGTCGTCATGAATTACCGTCGAGTATATCACGACGTCCTCGCTATCGTGGTGTTGTGGGGGTATTTTTATGTTTTCTGAGGAACAAGGCGAGGAGCACGAGTATGAGGTAATACTGATACTACATATATTACTTTGAGTAGACTGAGGCCCGCGTGGACCCAGATTGCTATCGCATGGGCGAAGGGGTTGCCTAACCACCCTCAACACAGCCACCACTATGCACATATGGACGTAAAATCGATACAGTATTGAGCAGTCAGTTCCAATCATTGTGCAAACATTTTAGCATTTCCCAATGTGAGTCGGGGCCAGCGGACTGGCGACGGTGGTTAGATCGGTGGAGGAAAAGGTGTTTGCGAAGCGAACACGTGACCCCAAACATGCAGTGTTTGAGCGCTTCTGATATTCAACTCTTCTCCTTCTGCCACTAACACGCGCTTGCTCGTTTGCACAACAAAAGCAGATCAAGTCTGTGCCGATTGCGTCTCGTGATATCCAATCGGTGGTCGTATAAGTTGCCCCCGCAATCAGCCCACTTTCCGGTACGTTTCTCGTCCAACCACCACCATGTCGACCCGCACTGTCTCTTTCGCCCCGGGCACTGTCTCTGACTCTCCTTCTAGGCTCTTCAATCAAAGTGCCCCCTACTCCAGCACAAAATACGATCTTCAGAAACGGCGAGGCGAACTACGTTTCAATATGCATAGGAAGAACACCGTCATGCCCCACGAGGACTTCATGGGCCGATTCCTACCCGCCCCACCCCCACGAACCGGCACCCGCTCGACAGGGAAGTCAGGAACCAACATATTTAGCGATGTTGCCAAGCCCTCGAACGAGGATGAGATGTATGATAGTTTGGTGAGTCGAGTCTCTGATTGCTGCCCCCGGGCCATGGCGTTGACTAGTTGCAACGTGTGCCAGCCGGACAGGCTGAACGAAGCAGGGATCTGCCCCGGTCATACGTTCGTTGCCACCCCTTGGAAACGCGACAAGGCCGACCCCACAAAGCAGTCCGTTGACTTAGGCATGTACCCATCTCCGCTCGCCCCGAAGCCACCTGCCGACGGCTCGTACGCTCGCATGGACTGGGCTGCCGTCGACATACCCATCGAGTGCAAAGATAGTCCGACAGAAGAGGACCCCTTTGACGACGACGCGGCGGACGCTTTGTCCACCGCGGTGAAGCGCAAGGCTGCCCACGGCCAACTCCTCTCTTATGCCGAGCTCGTCTACCGTTACCAGCAACGTTGTCACGTATACATCATTCTCCTCCTCGGCGACTTCGCTCGTATCGTTCGCTTCGACCACTCCGGCCTCTTTGCGACGAAGAAGTTCAACTACAAGAAAGAGGGCGAGAAGCTCACGGGTTTCCTATGGCGCTTTTCCCGCTTGACACGCGCTGAGCGCGGCCACGACCCATCCGCGGTCCGCATCTCCCACAACTCACCCCTCGGTAAGGCGATGCGAAACGTCGCTGAGCCGCCGAAGGAAGTAGACCCGCAGCGCGACTACATCCGAGCCGCTTTTGAGAAGTCTCTAGACCGTAAGTGGCCGTGGTGGCGCTTGGAGGTTCCCGTCGTCGTCAATGAGGGTACGCCCGAGGAGACTCGCAGCGTCAGGAGGTTCGCCGTTGGAAAGCCTCACTTCCAGGCTCCGGGTATCGCAGGGCGTGCGACGCGCGGCTACATCGCTCTCCCTCTCACAGCCAAGGGCGAAATCGAAGGTCCGTTCGTCTATCTGAAGGACGCCTGGCGTGTGGATCGCGAGGGCATCGAGCGGGAAGGGTCCATTCTACACGAGCTCAACGACCTCGGTATCAAGCACGTCCCGACTCTAGTTTGTCACGGCGACATCCTCGGCCAGGTCACGATATCCCAGGACATCTGGACGGAATATCACCCTGAGGCGCAGGAATGTCCGCTGAAGCGGCATCAGCACTACCGCCTAGTGGTCAAGGAGGTTGGGAAGCCCCCCGACGAATTCGAGAATGGACTTCAGCTCGTGTACGCACTGCTATGCTGCATTCTCGGTGAGTGTCATGGTTGTGTCTCTCTTCCGACCGTGTGTCTAATGCGATCGCTCCAGCACACCAAGCAGCGCACAATGCTGGTATCATACATCGGGATATCAGCGCCGGAAACATCCTCCTATGGTATGTTCCCGGCAAGGGGTGGCAAGGATTGTTGAACGATTGGGAGTTGGCGAAGAGAGTCTCTGCTGGCGATGCGGCATCAGGAGGTCGTCAGCCCGACAGAACTGTGAGAGTCTCTTCTTGGTGTCGCCCTGAACTCCATGCTGACGACGCGACATACGTAGGGAACATGGCAATTCATGTCTGCACATGCATTGAATGACCGGTTCCGGCCCATCATCATTCCAGACGAATTGGAGGCGTTCTTACACGTTCTGCTATACTACGCCATCCGCTTCCTTTCCCACAACTGCTCTGCTGTCGGAAAGTTTCTCCATCTTTACTTCGACGACTACACGGACGGCAACGGGCAATTCAACTGCGGCCAGATGAAATACTTCGCCTTGAAGACCGGTGAAATTGATCTGGCCCTACTCGCTGGTAAAACGGACGAGGAGAAAGCCAAGGAGATCAGACAGGAGCCCGGGCCTGCTGCTGAGCCTCTTCGTTTCCACAAACCCGGCTCTACCGCGATTCACCCTATACAAACGATCATCGAGACTCTACTGCGATGGTTCGCTGCTTACTATGCCCTTGAAAGCGCCAAAGCGAAGCGTCCTCAGTCGGATGCCACTGGTTCCCCTGCGGAGGACAGTGGCCCCACCATCGAGGTTTCGGAGGACTTCCTTGCGATGATGGATGAGATAGACCAGCCTACCTCCGATCCCGCTGCTCCTTCCAAGCTCAGCGCGGACCCCTCTACGACCGCCAGTGAGCACAGGGCTGCACCAATCGACCTGGACGCTGCGGAGAAGGTCCAGACTCACCAGGCAATGCTTAAGCTACTCGCGCACGAGCTCCGCCAAGTTAAAGATTGGCCAGCAAATGACAAGGGAGTAGACAAGCGGCCGAAGGATGGATACGAGCATCCGAAGGATGCGGTCCCTGCTTCCTCGACGCAGTTGATACAAGCAACAAGAGCGACAGGGACGGGCACGAAGAGGCGAGCAGATCCGGACCCCAGTACTCCCAAGAAGCGGAGCAAGGCCTGAGATTTGTCATGCATACTCATGATCTTTCGTGCCCCTTTCCCCGCGGTGCGACGTATGACCCCACCACTTTTCTCTACCACTTGTCCTCCCTCGCGCAGCATGCGTCGTCTGCCCACTATCGCCTCCGCCCCCGTCATTTCCGTCTGAATAGATGCATTCCGTGGCATTTCCTGCGTCATTCCCTTTCATCTCGCCGTCTTCTAGATCTCTCCGAATCATCTTCCATGAGCATATCATTATTACTTCATCTGTCCTTGTTCCTTGCTCTACTTACATCCCGTCTGCATATATCCCCTAGATCACACGCCGTCTCCTTGAAGTAATCATTCAGCATCTCGTTCTGCTCTCACTCTGGTGTGATTCCACCGCCAGTGGTCTTGAAGTGCACGAGGAAGCTCTCGTTCGCGTGATGGCCTCGATCGAGCTCGCTCCCGGCGCCCATGAGTCGAAGAACTTGAACATGGGTCTGCCAGTGTTACGAACACACTATTTAGACAGCGGGAAATAAGATCCAACGGTATGGCCGCTCGACACTTTGCAACTTGAAAGGCTAGTGCGAGTGGCGTGCACTGAATGGCCAACGCCAAAACAGGCGCTAAACCACCTTGTGTCCTTACCTTGTTCTCCGCCACTGCGCACTCTACATCGAACTCGTCCTCTCTTCCTCTCCATCGAATACACGCATCATATCAGCCGTAACGCATTTTGGAATGAACGAAGGTGAATTAAAGGCGCTACCAAGAGCGCAACTCCAGAAACTAGCGAAGGTATGTTCCCCAGCCCACCACAGCGTCATTTTGTGCGTCCGCGCGATTGATGCGCTCCGATGCTTCAGTCGAACGGCGTGAAGGCAAACGGAAAGAGTGTCGATATCATCAAGCAATTGCTGGAGTATTACAATGCGAAGCCGGCAGATCGGTAGGTCTCCCGGCCACCCAGCGCTTCCCACATCATCGGCTGAACCACGCATACCAGGAACGATGATGGCCTCAACGATGCTGCTATAACGCGACCAAATGTTTCGCCAAGTAAACTGGCTCTGCGCTCCAAAGAGATCACTGCACAGAATACTGGAAATGCGGCGTCCGATATGGCTTTAGAGCCGGTGGTCCCTGACGAGGATGGAGCGCCTCAAGCAGGCCCAAGCGGCAGGTCAGATAGGCGTGTCACTGGCGCAACCAATTCGGAAGAAATAGCAGGGAAGGGGAATGGTGAGTGTCATTGACCTACGACTATTCCATACCGAGAATCTGAGCATTGCGACCACGGCGCGCAGAATCGGTGATTCCCAGACTCTCCCAGCGGATGCACGACGGAGAATATCTGTCACCTGTGCAGCAGACGGGTAAGTAACAGTACGATCACTGTTTAGATGGAGCGTCCGCTCACCTCCTTTCAACAACGAAGCCGGCAATAGTGCAAGGTCCTCCCCTCTCGGCCGACGTACGTCTGGAGTCTCACCATTTGCTCAAGACATCGGTAAGTTTAGCACGCTCCGCCGTGGTTGAAATGTCGTCAAGTGCTCAACTTGTGTACTACAGTCGAAGCCGGAAGTAGTGCGAGAACTTCTGTTCTCGTGCCGCGCGCATCTACGGTTTCGCATTCTGTCCAAGGCACCGGTGAGTATCATACTTCATCTTTCCACTGCTGAACGGTTGCTCACGTAGCTTTGCAATGGAGGCGAATCCAAGCGAGGGAGCGCAAGTACCTCCGATATGATCCGCCGCGGTACTTCACCGTCGAGAAGGACGGGTACGTCCGGTCCCTCTGCGATTCCGCTCCAAACTGACAGCAGCTGTATCCAGGACCAACAAGAGGGAAAACACCTGTGGATCTTGACGACCAACCATCCGGACTCATTCCGTCGGTACGGTCCCTTGGTGAGGGCATCAAATGAAGCTGCTCAATAGGAAGTACGGCTCATCTCGTGCATGACAGGCCCACAGCAACTCCAAGTCTCCGCGAAACCGCCCATCTTCAAGCCGATCGTCGTCGGTGAGCGTCAAGGTGAGCGGAATTGATCGACTCCTCTCACATCGCGAGGGATGAACGTTGAGTTTAGTCACAGGGGAACCAGGATATAGTGCGCCCGTCTCCACGCGCCCCACAGCGGAGGACAGAGAGACACTCGTACGGAACCGGCCGAGCGAGATTTCGCGTCTTCACAGTCCGCCTCCTCGCGACCCTATATTGAATGCCCCATCCGTCGCACAGCCGCAGCACGTATCCCGGACACGCGAGAATCTGGCGGATCAGTCCTTTTCGGTCCAGGACTCCCGAGAAGATGAGCGCACCGTGGTACGCGCGACTCAGCAACTTCGCGGTTTCGCAGGGCATGCGCGCCCAACAGTCGACGAGCTCAAACTGGCCGTGATGGACCTCGATGCAAAGTCGGAGGACTATCCGCAAATGGCACATGAGATCGCGAGGCTGCAGCGGATGGTGGGCTTGCTACAGTCCAAGGAAGCGTGGTTGGAGGAAGCTCTGGCGTCTGTCCAGCGAATGCGACTTACGCTCGAGAGGCATTACGTCGCAAAGGTCAAGGCGAAGCCTTGGCAAAAGGAGATGCCAGCCCGCAACCGAGAGACCGGGGGACGGACTTTGGGAACGACGGACGAAAATCCTTTCCTGAATTCGAACGATGGAGAGAACGTAACTCGGTATGGCTTCGATTCTGCGCTGTCTGATCAAGAAGAACTCACCAGCATCTTCTGGCAGACGCCTTTCGGTACGGGAGGGCAAGCGTAAAGCCGCGGACAGCGGATTGCTAGATCATCCGCCTCACCAGAAACGGTTGCGACAGTCCGGCGTATCATCGTGATTGGCTTCCTTCAGTACGTATTGCTGTACAGTACTTTGTATTCTTTAGTGTGTTTTGTGGAAGAGAAGCTTAGCTGCGGAGGCGTTGCGATGTCACTGTACCTATTGGTGTTCGTTGAAGAGAGTCAAATTAGCTCACGCAGGGCGAGCATATACTCACTCAATCTGTTCGCATGCGTCCTCGCCGCTCGTCTTTGACCGTCTACGGTCTTCTTCACTGTACTTACATAAAACCTGAGGGCGAATAACGCAAGCAGACCTAGAGCACAGCTTCTCCACGCAAGCGTCACAACTCATAACAGCAGGACGGTACCTGTTTTCGCGCGCAGTGGGGCTTGATGAGTGCTTTGCCAGTGCTGGCCTAAAACTGTAACTTGAAGTATCCCAGGACCCAGACCGATTCACCGGGTCGGAAATCGGGCCGGACGAGGCCGGAGGTTACCCTTTAGGAAATTGAGGCGCCCGCCCTCGAAGACGCGCCCTGGACGACGCGTCCAGACTCCACGAACACTTCCCGCACCAGCGAGTCGACTACTTATAGCCGGAAAACTACTGCAAAGGATTGATTACTTTATCGCTGAGTTGTTGCGCTCCCTCGACTGACTGGGCAGGTCACGGTGTTCGATCGATGGTGAGGAGTCGTCTTCACTCTTGGACGCATGGCATCAGTTTTCTCACATTATCATTCCACCACTGTCCGGCTATGGGTTACAGGCTGAAGAACGTATCCGCTCAAGCCAGCACACTGCGTATAAGCGGTCAACATCAACCAATGTGCGGAACTACTGGCACAAAGTGGCCCAACACGTTGGCCATACTTTCCCCCTGTGGCAAGTTGGCACAATGGTGATAACTTTAGTCTGACGTGGTCCCGTGACTGGGCTCACATAAGTAGCGCCCTCCTGCCAACCACCTTGGCCCAACCTTAAACGCACACCCCAACCTCGAACGCACACCACCATCACCCTCTCCACGACCACAGCAGACATGGCTACGAATGTCCCCACTACTATCATGCCTGTGAAGTGCTTTGCTATGAAGTTCTTCTCCTCTGCTACCGGACCTATACTGAACGCCGCCGGTCTGGCCGGGGACGCCCTCGCATCCGAGAAGTTCACTGACGAGGACCCGTCCGCGCAGATTGTAAGTAATTTATCTCTACGATTATGATAGCATGAGTGACGATTAGAATCAGATCGATGCTCTAAAAGAGGTTGATGCATGTGGTAGGTACAGGTTCCTAACCACGCAAGACTCGTTCAAGGACGAAGCCTTCCACCACGGCCTATATCCCTTCACCTCCCTCTCTGAAGTCGCCGGCAAACACTCTGACTGGCTCTTCCTTGAGCTGTCCCTCATTCAGACCGCGCATGCTGACTGCGATCCATTCGACGACGAGCACGTTTATAGTCCCAGCATGGATTATCACCGGTCGAAGGTCCTCAAGGAGTTGCGCCGTCAGGCCAAGTTGGTGTTCTCGGTACAGCCGCGCTTCGCCATCTTCTTCCTCCTGCTACTCGGCGACGATGCACGCCTCATTCGCTTCGACATCGCGGGGGTCGCAACCACCGTGAAGTTCAACTACAGTGCATGTCCCGAAGTTCTGGTCGACCTCCTCGCCCGCTATTCTCGGGCATCTCCCGATGAACGCGGTCACGATATATCCGCACACCTCATCGAGCCAGCTTCGGAAATCGGAGAGATGATGCGCCGACGTCTCGATTCTGCGACTCTCGGGGACGATGTCGCCCTTGGCTACTTCCAAGAGTCCTTGAACCCAGAGTGGCCTTGGTGGCGACTGGAGGTACACGACGAAGACTCTGGCGAGATCAAGCCATTCGCGGTCGGGAGGCCCCATTACTGTTCAGCGGACGTGTTTGGTCATGCGACGCGAGGGTACATCGCGCTTGACCTCACTACCGGCTATCTCACATTCCTCAAGGAGTCCTGGCGTCCTACTTCGGGGAGCTGCGCTTTGGTCAAGGAAGGTTCTGTGCTGAAGAAGCTCAACAAGCTCGACACCCCATTCGTTCCTACCGTGCTCTGTCACGGAGACGTCCCGGGGCAGACCTCGATCTCGCAGCGTCTTGCTGCTACATCCGAGGGATCTCAATTCGCATACCTCGGAGGGTACGCCCATTACCGCGTTGTCATGAAAGAAGTTGGCAAGCCTGTTGAAGAATTCAAGAACGGTGCCCAACTTATCTCCGTATTTCGAGATTGCGTAAAAGGTCGGTGTCTCAGCCGTCTCATCCGAACAGAACATGGCGGTTGACATACCTCTTCCGCACTAGCGCACAAGCACGCATATGAAGCAGGGATTGTTCATCGTGATATCAGCCCCAAGAACTTCTTGCTTCAGAAGCGTGAAGATGGTCGGTGGGATGGCCTCTTGATCGATTGGGACGTTTCTGCGGCGGTCGTCCAAGACCCGAACCAGCTCGTCATCCCTTCGGAGAGAGTTGTGCGTCGCCCATGTCCTCAATATTCTCAATATGCCCGCTGACTATGTGTGCGTTTCCTGTGACAGGGAACATGGGAGTTCATGTCTGTCAACACACAGTTTTCGCCGTCCAGGTCCCTCGCCGTTGAAGGCGAGCTCGAGTCATTCCTCTACGCCCTCGTCTACGTCACAGTTCAATACATCCCGTCCTCCGTCTCCCCAGAAAACATCCCATACTTCATCGCTGCTGCGTTCCATGACTTCCAGATCTGTCCGACCACGGGGAGGTACCGCCCCTGCCCCATGAAGTGGTGCACAATGTCTGAAGGCCAGTTCAAAGTGGACGCCTGGACGTAACCTTTCAGCTATGCGAGGCTGCAGTTCCTCTCGGGATCCGAGGAGTCTGGCTGGTCGTTGCACCCCATCGATCACATCATGACCCGCCTGATGTCCTGGCTCAAGGCAAATCACAAGTCGTCCGACCCTTCAGGAACAAGCAAGGTTTCTAGCCACAGCGCATTGCTGGAGCTCATCGAGGACGCACTGCAGACGCGTCAATGGCCTCTCGACGATAAACGTGACTTCTCGGAGCACTGGAAGCGTAAGTCACGATGAGTATAAGTCTAGGTGGGGCACAGGTTGGCGGTTGTTCGGCTCAGGCACCTTTCTTGGGAGGCCCTGAGTCCTCTGTTTCGTTACTTGTNACAGGTTGGCGGTTGTTCGGCTCAGGCACCTTTCTTGGGAGGCCCTGAGTCCTCTGTTTCGTTACTTGTACCATTATACTACCTCATCCTTCTTCATGTAATCCAATGTCCACCGTTCTCATTCGCGCGCACGCTCAGCATTGTACCAGGGAAGGCCGCCAGCTTGAGCACAAATTCGAACTTCAATTGCATGAACTAGGCTGGGTTGATGAACGGCCCATGACCCTACCTCGGCGTTGATCTAGTACTTATTCTGGTGCTGCCGTCTGATCGGCACAATGTTTCGGTGCAGGCCTTTGACTGTCTCACTGGTGCTGGAATCGGATCCAGTGTTTCAAGACTATAAAAGTCTGTTTTGTCTGTAACATGGCCGTCCTCAAGCACACCGGTATGCCGGTGGGAGCCTCTATAACCACCGTGCGCACTGCCACCCACATACGCCGTAGGCGCTCGAACTCAATGAGGCGGCACAAGTACTACTGGCAATTTATCCAGCAGTGTACGCTACCGAGACACCCTGAATCAGCCATTTGCAAAGTATCCATGCGAGTGTTTGTGGGACGGACGAGGCAAGCCAAGTTCAATCGCCTTTGTGAAGCGAACACGTGGTGTTGATTAAAGACGAGCTGCGGGCGCCTTTACATATCGAACCTCTCTTCCTCCCGCCACCACAGCCTTGAACCAGGCGCCCATTGTTTCAACCAAGCCTCCTCGATTTGGCTCACAATAACTTCTGGTAACGCTTGGATTTAGCATAAAAGCCCGCTAGCAGGTATGTTTCCCAACCATCTCCTCGTCTTTCCTCTCCACCACTGCCATGCCTCACACCACCCAACACGCCCGGTC
>WJSG01022140.1:0-11691 GCA_016618145.1 Sanghuangporus lonicericola
ACCCATCCTCAGTTCAGTCGTCCGCCACAGGGCAAATACCTGGGCAACCACTGGTCGTCCACCAAGTTCTGCGCGACCCAGTTCCAGGGTCGGCACGAAAACACTTCGCGCAATGAGCTGAAGGCCCTCCGCGAAGCGATCGTCCGCGCGAAGGGCTACGAGGACATAGAGGAGCATGTCGCCCCGTGGACTGGCGAACAGGAGTTTGCGGAGATCGTGGATGCGATTGAGAGGCGTGGTGGGCAGCGCGCCCCGCCTATAGCGCTCCAGCCAGTCGCCCTCGCCCCCATCCCTGCTCCGGAGACGACGACGAAGGACGACGCGTACGTTCCGTCCGATAGCGCACCTGCCGCGCAGTCCGTACCAGCTATCGGCTTGGGTTTGGATGTGCCTCCTCCTGCATCCGCTGAGGCGATCGCCGTTCAGTGACATCGCACTATAACCTACACCATTGTGCCGCTGCCGCATAGCACCATAGCATAATCAGTACTGTATCAATAGCATCTGCACCCCCTTTCACAACACTCGTCGTCGTGCGCGCCGTTCGTGCCGTCATCGATCGGAGTGCACCAACGTGCCAGTGCGCGCTCCGAAATCCGTATGTACATAAGTGCGCAGACTCGTCACTTCCACCCACCATCACTCTCGACCTGCACCCTCACCATGGCCAACGTCCAGCTCACGCAAACTGAGCTCCAAGCGATCCTCAGCTACACAGTCGCGCTCGCGCGCGAGGCTGGCGTCCTCATCCTCGAGGGCTCCGCGAAGATCCGCTCGTCGGGTGCGGCGGACGAGAAGAAGAACTCGGTCGACCTCGTCACGGAGTACGACGTCGCCGTCGAGAGGCTCGTCAAGGACCGGCTGTCTGAGAAGTACCCGGACTTCAAGTTGTGAGTGCCATGTCGCCGTCAGCGCACGCGCGGAGGATGCTAACTCCTCGGTGGCCAGCATCGGCGAGGAGTCCTTCGCTGCGGGCTCGCGCCCCGAGCTGACGGACGAACCGACGTTCTGCGTCGACCCCATCGGTGCGTGCTCGTTCCATCCCTACTTTCATCCGCGCACGCCACCGATAGCGCACGCCTCACCGCAGACGGGACGACGAACTTCATCCACGGCTTCCCGTACGCCTGCATCTCCCTCGGCCTCATCTACCTCAAACGCCCCGTGCTCGGGGTGATCTACAACCCCTTCCTGAACCAGCTGTACAGCGCGATCCTGGGCGGCGGCGCGTACCTCGAGCAGGCGTCCCTCCCCGCGATACGACTCCCGCTCGCGAACCCGCCCCGCCCGCTGCCCTCGCTCTCGCAGGCGCTGATTGGCATCGAGTGGGGGTCGGACCGTTCGCTCGAGATGGTCGAGAAGAAGGGCGAATCGTTCAAGCGGCTCGCGGGCGACCCGGCGACGGGCGTCGTGAAGGGGAAGATGGCGCATTCATTGAGGTCGCTCGGGAGCGCGGCGCTGAACTATGCGCTGGTCGCGCAGGGCGGGCTGGACATCTACTGGTGCGTCTGTGGGCTGCGTGCGTGTTGTTGGAGGGAGGCTGACGCTTGTACATCGACAGGGAGATCGGAACTTGGTACGTGGGCTTCAGCTGGGACGGAGGTACGTCGCCGACATATGCTGAATCTCATCGTTAGGCCCTGGGATATCTGCGCGGGAGTCATCATCGCGCAGGAAGCAGGCTGCTTCGTGGCGGGTGGGCGCGACGCGCCGCTGGACAACGACGTCAATGAGAGGGTGCTTTGGGGACGCAAGCACTTCGTGATTCGTAAGGTCGGAGACACTGAGGTGCGTCTACCTTTCGGGTCCATTCGACGTGTGCTGCTGAAATATTGAGTTCGCGAACTTGTGCATGTAGACGGAGAAAGGTGTCGATGCGCAGAAGCGGCTGATCAAGGAGTTCTACGAGACTGTGGAGGACTTCGAGCCGAAGTAAATGGAAGAGAAGACGTTGCAGAAACACGCATCTTGTAGCATAGCCTGATCATATAGACTCATAGGATAGATCATCGACTGCTTCGGACTGCATGATTGTATCCCTGAAGGTGACGCAAGCCAACTTCCGATCCCAACAACTTACATTGCGTATTGGTACAACGATGACAAGGAGAGCAGTCATGTCCAGAGTCTACATAATGTCGACGATCTCTTTTAGGCGAACTTCATCGAGGATCTCGAACCCGCCTGTTGGTGTCACCTGAAGAGAGTTGAGCGCGGAGAGGCGACACGGGATAGCGCAAACGCACCTGTGCGAGCTGGACATTATGGTGATCGAGCTTCTCCTCCATGACTTGCTTCAATACTCTCAAAACGAGGATCTGAGCTTCTTGCAGAGTCATTTGCTGCGGTACAGTGTCAGAGGCGCAGCGTGTCGAGAACTGACCAACGTACCTTGTGCCACTTGTCCTGCAGCTCGCTCTGGGCAGCTTCTGAACCCGAACCGATCGCCTTCGCGTCATAGCGGACGAAGGTACCCGAAGGATCCGTGTGGAATCTACGCAGCCCCGTCGTACCCACGCCCAGAAAGCGATAAAGCGAGTACTCACAGTTGTGGGCCCAGCTCGTCGATCCCCGCAATCAACAGCGCAACACCGAACGGCCGACTCATCATCGCGTCCTCGTCGTGCACACTCTCGCCGAACCGGAGGGCAAGGTCGCACACCGCCTGCGTGACGCTCTCGACCTTGATCTGCTCGTCGTAGGTGAATGCGTGATTCTGGGCGGTGACGCGTGCGTGGTCGATCATCGTGCGTGCGTCGGCGGTGAGGCCGGACATGGCGCAGCCGAGGTGGCGATCAATCTCCATAATCTTCTCAATGGAGGAGGACTCGAGGAGGGGTGACTGAACGCGCTTCTCGACGCCGAGGACGACGCCTTCTGGTGTGCGGACGCCGACGGTTGTTGAGCCAAGCTGGATCGGCGTTCAGGACGTGATGCTGGCCGCATACGAATATGATGTACCTTGATAGCCTCAATGGCATACTCGACTGCATGAAGATGTGAGTCCAGTCGTCCGTCGACAGGATGCGTGTACGCGTACATACCTTGGAATAGACGTCCCTCCGGAGAGAAGGTGTTCACACCGCGGTCTGGGGGCGGGATTAGTGTGATGCGATTTAGACCCTGGTATACTTCGTACCATATTCTGAGCGTGTTAAAAACATGAAGACGCAAGGACGAGGAGGACGAGAAGGACGAGGAGGCGGAGGAGGAGGTTAAGCTTGCGATTGCGTATTCGCGTTATGCTTGCTAGCCAAGTAAGCGCCGCATGCGCGTCGCGTTATGCTGTGACGTGACGGCTCGTGACAGTGCGCTACTCGGCCCACTCGGAGTTCGAGTTGCCGCTGGACGCCGTCTTAACCTTCGGCGTTCATGAATTTGACGGCATCGTGCGTACACTAGTGTCAGTATTCATCATGATCATCTCGTGAAAGCTTACCTCCGTTTTCAGTGCAGGCCTAATGAAATCTGTCAGGGGAATCACAGAGGAATCTATAACTAATGGCGCAGCGGGGGTAGGAAGCCACATGGACGCCATGTGGTGCCACGTGCGTTGGCTGCGAGGCAGTTTGGGCGTCTGTGCCGAGCTTGCGAGGGTGCTTGGCCGAGCCTGCGAGGCCCCCGAATCCCGAGTGTCTTACGCCGAGTTCCGCGAGGCGTCCCGCTGTGAACGGTGGAAATTATTAGGGGGACAACTCACTGTGCCGCAATTGAGTGAGGCTGCCTTTTCGAAGCCACGGGTGGCCACGGGTTGTTAACGCTAATTATTGTCCATGACCTTCAGTAAGTAACGGGTAAGTATGTGATCGACCACGGGCTTTTAACGCTACTTAGTGCCCATAACTGTCCTGTTGTTATCGCTACTCATTGTCCATAACCCTCAGTAAGTCACGGGTAAGTATGCCCATTACTTCTGCACGCCTACTCACCATAGCAGACTGCATACTTATCCCGATCGTATATCAGCTGAGCCGGAGGCGAAGCAAGGCTCATGCGCAACGGGGCAAAGCCACGGGTACTGAACTGGTAATCACTGATCATCTATACTACCTTCTCACCGCGACGTCGCAACTCCCTCCGTGAAGCCATCGTGAGGTCGCTAGAGCAGCTCATCAGCATATCTGAGCTCGAACCTCTGCTCGCGCAAGTCTCTCCACTAATTCGCGGTCTCAGGCGGACCACTTGCGGCGCAGGCTCAGTTTACCGTTGGCACCGGAGTAGTGCTGCGATATCGATAGAGTTAGGATAGGCCCACTTCCAGTAATGCGACTGCCGTAGTCTCGCAAGTCTTCTCATTTGCGGCACTCTTCTTTGTTACCTACTACTACTGTCTCAGGGAGAGATGTGAGTGCCAATCCGCGCACCCTAAATTCACGCAGGCTCACACCTGACTAGGGCCACACCATTGAACGACGACGTCCTCATCGCCATTATGGCTATTCTGGTTTGGGACTCGGCCCGTTCCACCGCCGCGGCGATGATGCTTTTATCTCGTCGACTGTACCATGAAGGAGGGAAGCTTCTGCTCTCCCACAATGTCGACCTCCGGACCAGCTCGCAGGTCTCCTCCTTCATCGCATTCTGCCTCGCCGAGAATGCTTCTAGGGCGACATATGTACGCGATCTCACCTTGGCCACATATCCCTTGTCGCCGGCTCTAGCGTCGTCGCTCGCGGAACTCGTCCCCATGTTCATCAGCATCAAGAAGCTCGCGCTCATCCGTGCGGATCTCCTTCTGCGCGGGCACGAAGCACTGGCAGAGGCGTTTACGTCTTTGACGTCCCTGGAGGACTTGTCCTTGCTGAAGGGAAGTACCTCAGGGGACCTCCTCATCACCCTCCAATCATCGAACCTCCGGGTATGTCACTTGCCCTGCCAAACCCCAACACACATGGCTGACCGTCTCCCAAACGGATCCCTAGAAGTTGACCTTGACAGAGATTGTAATTCCGAGGCCACTCAGGACAGGCCTCCGCACCTTCGCAGGGGTGTCGACGCTACACATCACCTATCTCTGGATGGACATCCTGATTATGGACCCCTACATCCGCGTCTTCCCTCACGTGTCGAGTCTCAGCGTTACCTACGCTGCCATCCGGGAACGTCACTCAAAATACCCCAGTCACCCCGCCTTAGGGGCACTAAGCGGAGCGCGAGACACCCAGAACGTCCGCTGCATCAACCAAGCCGCTCAGACAAGTGGTAGAGGTTGGGAGAACCTGGAGCAGCTTGAGACCGACCTTCCGACGGCCTGGGTCCTTGGGCTCTCGTGCAAGATCAAGCGGCTGGCGCTGTATATCCCGCATGATCGGGACCTGCGCTTGCTACCGGATGTGCTCGCGGACGTCCGTCCTGAGGTGTTGGAGTTGACGTTGGCCGGCGATGAATTCTTGAAGCACCCTGTCGCCTTCACTCACGTACTCGACACGTTGACGGTGACTCTAGCGTTGGGCAAACGAGATATCGATGTCATGAAGTCGTGCGTGGTGAGTGCATTCGTATAGTGCCACTTTACCCCCAAATTGGTGACCTACTTCCAGGCGCATGTTGCGCAATGCTTCGTACCGTCGGGGGTAAGAAGTTTCCGGCTGAGACTCAGTGACTCGGACGAGTGGAATGGAGAGTCGTGCGGAGAGCTCTCCCCGCCACTGGAATGGTCAGAAGAGATCGACATCAAGGGCTGGGCGCAGGAGATTCGGCACGAGATGCCCTCTCTAGAGGAGGTGGAGGTGGAGGTTTCGAGGCATGTCCGCGCACACTGACATTGAGCGGATTGGACAGCACGTATCGCATCACAGAGGAAACACTCGTGCTGGCATGGCCCCGGGACGCATACAGATTCATACTGTTGGCCGACAGACATTCGCCCTACTGTTTGCTCTCTGTGAGCTCGGTGCGACGCTCTTGACTAATTTTGTGAGTGTATGGAAAAACGCAGACGCCACGTACCTCCCCTGATTGTTGATACGTCTCTTCGAACTTTCGACCCACCTTTTGATGTTTCTCAATCGTCAAGACGATACCTTGTTCTGAGTCCTACCGTCATCAACTTCCATCGGTGCTAGTATGTGAGTGCTCGATCTGTGCTTCCCGACTGAATCTTACGGCAACCCGAGAACTGACGTCGGCTGCACAGTATTCTTCCGTTGCCGTTGAAGGATGATGTGCTCTGCATTATCATAGACGCGGCTGATTGCGCAGCAACTTGGCTGGGATCTCTTTTGTAAGAAGAGCGGAAGTCTCGATGCCTGAAGTTTGGAAGACCAGTGGGTGCATGCATGGACTTATGGACTCACTTAGACGAAGACGCGGCGTGCAAGATGCTCCTGGGCAGTAGGAAGTGGCATGATGCTCTGGCTTGCTGATCATCTGTGGTTATCCCAGCGTCTTGGACACAGCTTTCGGCGACTGTCAGCCGAAATTGACTCAAGGCATGTAAGGCTTATTCGCGTCATCTTTCCTGTCGCGGCCGCTGGCTAACACAACCGCGAGCAGGATCCCATCTCTGAACGACGATGTCTTCTATGCCATCATGGAGTCCGCGCTCTCCTCTTACCGCTCATATTCTGCGTGTCAGTCGACGGTCGCAGCGATGATGCTCCTGTCTCGTGCCTGTTATAACACAGGGGGAAAGTTACTGGCGTCTTCAGAGATCACAATCGAGACGCTAAAGCAGTTGTCCTCCTTCGTGATGTTCTGCATGGCGGACGACGGTTCGAGAGCACGTTACGTGAAGGACCTCACTATCGACGTCCCCAAGGAGCTGAGATTCGAGCCGATCGAGCCTTTCGCGATAGCTCTTGCCGAACTCATGCCCAAAATTTCAGACGTGTCGAGGCTATCCCTTACTCCGGCGTACAGCTTGCTCAGCGAGGACGCTTTGCAAAGGGAAATCGCATGCCTCGCATCCCTCAACGACTTGTCTTTTGCGAGTAAGTCGCCTCTAGTGATGTCATGAATAACACGACTGATCCTGCGTAGCATCTGACACTTCGAAAGATTTATACGCCATTTTTCAGCGAAAACCGACCTCCGTCGATGAGCTTCCCGGAAGTGTCAGGACTGAACATTGGTTTTGAAACCGGGAAAACCGTGTATATCAGGCCATGCTACATAGCCTGGCCTAGGTTATCCTCTCTTGCCGTCGAGGTGGTACCTCTTGACTCCTTGGACTTTACGGCTTCAGACCACCAGGAGGACTTCGAACAGAGATTCTTCCGGCGCGGGGCTAACAAAATGGGCAATTCTCGCTGGGGGACCCTCGACGAGCTCAGCGGTAGCGTCGTGGACATATGGACCTTGGGCCTATCGTGCCGGACAGTGCGCCGGCTGGTGCTGCATGTCGGACAGTATCACGAATATTCGGAGACGGCTCCCTCAGAGATGGATCTGTTGGCAGACGTACTCTCGGACGTCCGCCCGGAGGCGTTGGAGCTGACATTTGGTTCGCACTGGCTTCGGCTTGACAGGTGTTCTGCGTCATTGTATGGCGCGATCCACAAGGCACAGCGCAAGATAGACAAGGTCAAGGTCACAATTGTGTTACATCCGTTGCCGTGCACAAGCATCGTGCGAGACGCATTGGGAGCGGTGAAGAGAATTATGGTGAGTGTATACCTTCGTCATGTTCGCATCCACGCACTTGATACCGAATATCGGGTAGGAAAACGTCTTATGGGGCCTCTCGCATTCCAGTGCGGGGTATGTTTCCCTGACGCTCGGCGTAGACGAAGTCGGGCTACCTCTTGCCTCGGTTAGGACTTCGTACCTGGAAACATTGGATGCACATTGGTGGGCACACCGGATCCTGGACACGATCCCCACTGTCCAAAGGGCAGAGATATCAATCCGTGGACGGCCGGTCGTTTGTATGCGTGTGTCGCATGAGGGGGAGGGGAACTTGCTGCCTAGTAAGTAGATGCGGAGAGAACGTTGGGACCTGATGAATTTTAACGAACTGATTCTATCAATGCGCTTTTCCATGAGGAAGTGGGCCATGTCGAGCTTCCGCGTGCACGACCAATGACCAGTCATGGTTATAGGGATCGAGCGCTTAGATTACCTAAACCAGACTGATGACGCGGTTGATCGGGTTCCCGCCCCCGGTTCAACTTCCAATCGACCACCACCATCTCCCGGACATACCAAACTCATTCCCTCGCCCGCTACACCTGTTCTTATTGCAACCATGGTACGTGATACCTGTATACACGACGGTCTGGGTCGGAGGTTCGGGGCTGACATCAATGCTTGTGTTGCAGTCGTCTTGGGAAGTCCGGATTTCGTCCTCGCGTGGGGTGCCATACTTTTACAATACCGAAACCCACGAGTCGATGTGGGAAGCACCCCCCGGCCTTACCCAAGACCAGATTGCGTCGCTCCCGGGCGCGAAGCAGCACCTTCTGAACTCGGATCGCCCGGCGCAGGTGCGCGCGAGCCACCTGTTGGTCAAGCACCGAGGGAGCAGGCGGCCGAGTAGCTGGAAGGAGGTGAGTCCTTGCGCCCAGTCTAGATCTATCTGCTTCCACCACAATCCTATCTCCCCGCCCTCTTCCTTATCTTTCATGCGCTGCTGTCCTGGATCTGACGCCGTCTGCGTCGTGTAGGCGAACATCACACGGTCGAAGGAGGAGGCGATTGAGATGCTCAATGAGTACGCGTCGGAGATCAATGGTGATCCGGAAAAATTCGCAGAGCTCGCGTCGAAGTACAGCGACTGCTCCTCGCACTCCAACGGCGGAGACCTCGGGTTCTTCAAGCCGGTGCGTTGCGCATATACCGACTTGTCTCCTCAAGCTCACTCGCTGCGTACCACAGGGCCAAATGCAGAAGCCGTTCGAGGACGCCACGTATGCCCTCAAGGTCGGCGAGATCAGCGATGTTATCAGCACGGACAGCGGGGTGCACCTCATTCTGCGCACCGCATAGATGGACCTCGATCGCGTCTAGGAGTTCAAGAATAGAGCAAGAAGTCTTCTTACCGGTGTAATCTCATAGCATTCGAATCGAGGTAACAGTACACCTTTGTGCTATCGTCATACATATGGTATGTGCATCCTCCAAGAAGGATCTTTGTCCGAAACACCAGTCAACAGAGGCCAGCACGAGCGAGCACTTGAACCCAACGGCCGAGAAGAGGTTGTGCATCTGCTCATATGTTCAAGAGTTCACGAGGTTCCGGTGTCTTTGGAAACCTCGCCGTCGACTCCCACGAGGCCTTCGATCCATCACCGGATATCCCAGATGTGTCACTGCCTCTAGATCTGCGGTGATATGGTCGTGGTGCGTGGACGCTGTGAATAAGCCAGCGAGCGCTCAAGCTTCAAGCCGGACCGACCGATAACGCGTTGATCAAGTTCAACGTGCAATCTACAACCATCATCTCCCCGGACGAATCCACTCTTGCTGAGACGCGTTCATCCGCTCATCCTGCAACCATGGTACGCACTTCTCGTGCCTCTGCGAGCCAGCAATGCGCAGCTGAGATCAGTACCCGTGTGGCAGTCAGCTTGGGAAGTTCGCATGTCGTCCTCGCGCGGGGTGCCCTACTTCTACAACGCCGAGACACGCGAATCGATCTGGGAAGCACCGCCGGGCCTGACGCACGACCAGATCGCGACGCTCCCGGGCGCACAGCAACACCTCCTGNCGGGCCTGACGCACGACCAGATCGCGACGCTCCCGGGCGCACAGCAACACCTCCTGAGGTCGGACCGACCGGCGCAGGTGCGCGCGAGCCATCTGCTGGTCAAGCACCGAGAGAGCAGGCGTCCGAGTAGCTGGAAGGAGGTGAGTACTGAGTACTCTTGTCCGGTCTGTTATCTTGGCTGCGGGCTATGTCCCGAACCTATTTCTTCCCCAACCTACCCTTGGTGCTCCATGTCAAGGCTCACAATGTGTGCTTCGTGTCTAGGCCAACATCACGCGGTCGAAGGAGGAGGCGATTGAGATGCTTCAAGAGTACGCATCCGAGATCAACGGTGACCCAGAGAGATTTGCAGAGCTCGCGTCCAAGTACAGCGACGATTCCTCATATTCCCGCGGCGGCGACCTGGGGTTCTTCAAGCCCGTACGTTGACGCATACACTAACCTCTTTCTCGTGGTCGCGCTGAGGGGCGCCCGATTGTGTATTGTAGGGCCAGATGCAGAAGCCGTTTGAGGAGGCCACGTTCGCTCTCAAGGTCGGCGAGATCAGCGACATCATCAGCACGAACAGCGGGGTGCATCTCATCCTGCGTACAGCATAGACGACGGTCGGTCGCGGCCAGGTGGCAAGTAGAGCAAGAAGTCCTTATAGAAGCATTAAGAGATAGGCGCATACAAGTACATCGTTGTGCTATCGTCATACACATGGCATGTTCAGATTATCAAAAGAGTCAATGTCCGGGCCACACCAGCAACACAAGCGAAGCGAGCAACTCAGAAGAGGTCGTGACTTTGCAGATGCTCGTACATCTTTGGGTTCACGTTGCTCTTCGTGTCCTCTGCGACTTCACGATCGAAATCCCACGAGGCCTTCAATCCAACACGCTGAAAGGGAAACAGTGATCAGTGTCGTGCGCGCTGTGGGGATGTGGCATGGACTCACCTCGAAGAAGTCCTTGATTTGCCAGTTCTCGCAGTTGTCGAGGTCGGTGCCCTTGTCTCTCAGCGCCTTGTATGACTTCTCCATCGCAATTGCAGCGGGAACTGAGCGTGAAGCGTGAGTGATCCCTGCTTTCCCTCATCTTCTGAGGGTACTCACTGAAGCCTGTGCATGGATAGATCGCGAGCTTGAACCCGAGCCGCTTGCAGTCTTGCACGGTGTAGTTGCCCGTCAGTCCGTTGGGAAGCACGTTGATCATAACGGGGTGAGGTGCGAGTGCCTTCACCAGTCGTTCGGCCTCCTCCATCGTCCGCGGGCTCTCCATGAAGGCGACGTCTGCTCCTGCTGCAACCGCAGCCTTCAGTCTGCCCAAGATACTCAGCACCACGAAAGCATCAATATCGAACGCTGCGCACCTCTTGACACCTTCCTGGAACGCCTCCTCGCCCGCCTTCTCTCCCCCGTACATCGTCGCATTACGCGCGTCGGTGCGTGCAATTATGAGGAAGTCCGGGTTCTGCCTCGCCTTTACGGCGGCCACGATCCGCTCGAGGTACGTCTCCATGTCCACCACATCTTTGCCCGTGAGCTGGCCACAGCGCTTTGGGAACGTCTGGTCCTCGATGTGGCACCCTGCGACGCCGGCGGCCTCATAGAGGGCGATCGTGCGCGCGACGTTGAGCGGGCCCCCGAAGCCGGTGTCGGCGTCGGCGATGACGGGCGCGTCGGAGACACCGACGATCATGCGCGCGGTGTCTGCGAGCTCGGTCGCGGTGATCACGGAGAGGTCGGGCTCGCCGATGACGGAGCCCGAGGCGCCGCTGCCCGCGAGGTAGACCGCGTCGAAGCCGGCGGCGTTGGCGATGTGTGCGGAGATGCCCTCGAAGACTCCGGGGCAAATGATGCAGTCCTCTGCGTCGGTTCGTTAGATTTGAGCTTGAGATTGGACAATCCATGTTGGACTTAGTACTTTCTTGCATCAGCTGCCGGAGCTTCTTGGCTTGGCTGGTCTTGTAGGACACCGGGAGAGGCATAGTGGTAGATTTCGGTCGTGAGGAGAGGGAGTGGCCAGCGAGATGGAAGGTATGTTATATATACCAAGTAC
>WJSG01022144.1:0-11474 GCA_016618145.1 Sanghuangporus lonicericola
TTCCTCCAAGGTACACTCCTCTGAGGGCTGCCGACGATATGTCGCGACAGGTCGCGACTCACGTGGCGTGCGCCTTGCTTGCGCCAGTTGCAAGCGGCATATGAGCAAGACTCGAGGCTCGAGCCCATAGACACGCACATAAGCGCCAGCGTCGCGACACGTCGTTCTGATCGTGCCGGTCTTCTTTGGACTCATCTTCTTCGTATTCTCTGGACACATGCACCATGCTGCGTCGGCGAAGCTATCTGGCGACCGCCTGCGACCGCTGGGAAATGCCATAATGTCTTGAGACCGGCGGGACATATATATACTTAGTCTCTGCGGCTCGTTATCCTCCTCCGCCTGGCACTTCAGCGTCCACTGACTGATACCGCTGCCGACAACTGGAACTATCAAGGCTTCAATTCTAGCTTGCCTTCTGCACAGTTACAAGTCTCTCTGCCAGTGGGTGTGCAAGATGTGGCCATTCTCAACCGGGTATCCGGAGCAGAGCATAGAGAGCATCCACGAAGAGTACGACTATATCGTTGTCGGTACGTGCGTCCTTGTATATGTTATGCGATTGTTCCCTCAAGCGTCCAACCTTGAACCGGCTAGGCGGAGGAACCGCAGGATGCGCCCTCGCAAACCGTCTCTCTACATCGCCCGACGTGCGCGTGCTCCTGGTTGAACGCGGACCAGTCGCGGACACCTGGGCCTCGCGCGTCCCGCTCTTCTCGTCTGACTTTGCATCCGACGGCACGCGCACAATCAAACGCACGTCGGTCCCGCAAAAGGAGCTCATCGGTAAGGACGGACAGCGCGGCACGCGTGTCGTGGAGACGTACACTGGGGCCGTGATGGGCGGGACGAGCAGGATCAACCAGATGCTCTACACGCGTGGCCTACCCGCGGAGTACGACGAGTGGGAGAGCAGAGCGGGTGCGACGGGATGGGGGTGGGATGGCGTGAAGGACCTGTTTCTGAAGAGCGAGAGGGCGGATGTGGAGGTGCAGGGCGTGCATGCGCAGTGCGGCGAGTGGCAGAACAGGACGCACGCGGAGTTCTACTTCAGAGGGTTCGGAGAGTGAGTCTGCCATCCTCCTGACCCGCCCTGCACCATCTCTGACAACGCGCGCAGGGCTGTTAACGCGGCCAAAGAACTCGGGCTGCCGTACATCCCGGACGTGAACTCCCCGACGCACCCGCCGTTTGGCTGCGCGCGATTGTACTTCACCATCGACCGCGACGACCACCGGCATTCCGCGTACCACGCCTTTCTGCCGAGGGACATCGCGCTCTCGCGCAAGGACCAGCTGCATGTATGCACGAACACGATCGTGGAGAGGCTGGAGACGGAGAGAGCGAAGAATGGCGACCTCGTCGTCACGGGCGTCGTACTCGGCCCTACCGTGGAGGGAGCCAGGATGGTGAAGAGGCGCAGTGTCAGGGTGAGGAAGGAGGTCGTGCTCTGTGCGGGGCCATTCGGGTCGCCGCAGATCCTCATGCTCAGGCAAGTGCACAATGCTGGTGCTGCGAGCGCGTTGCTGACTATGGGTGTTAGTGGGATCGGCCCTGCTGAGCACCTCAAGGATATCGGGATCACGGTCGTCAGCGACCTCTCTGCGGTCGGGGCGAACTTGGTACGCACAATGTAGCTTTGGAGGCCATGATTCGCTGACGCGCCACGCAGCAAGATCACTTCGGTGTGTCCGTTGGCTTCAACATCAGCATGCGGGACTCGCTCCTTTCGCTAGAGACGCGGCCTTGGGTGTTCTTCATCGAGCTCATCCGCTACCTCATATGGGGCACGGGGCTGCTCCTCGTCCCGGTCCTCCAACTGGCCGTGTTCACGCACTCGAAGCTCCTGGACGACAAGGGCCTGCCGACCCGGACGGACAAAGCCTTCGATAACAAGTTGCCCGACATCGAGATCATGCCCGTGAGTCCGCCCTCTCGCGAGCACTCGAGCTCAAGCTGACTGTTGCGTGCAGATGGCGTACGAGAGCGCGGACTTCCCCGGGACGGGCATCAGCATCCCGCGCACGGAAGGCACGTACAGCTTCCTCAACGTCCTCCTCGCCCCACGGTCGCGCGGCACCGTGCGCCTCTCCTCGCCCGACCCACGCGCCCCGCTGGTCATCGACCCTGCCTTCCTCTCGAACCCGGCGGACTTCGTTCCGCTGCGTGCGGCGCTCCGGCTCTCGCTGCGCCTGCGAGACAAGATGCGCGCGCACGGGTACGCCATGAAGGACGCGACGGTGCCGAAGAGCGAGCGCGACGAGGACCTGGACGACTGGATCCGGCGCGCGAACCGCACGACGTACCACTACACGTCGACGTGCCGGATGGGGAGGCGGGACGACGCGGAGTGGGAGGGCGGCGCGGTCGTGGATGAGCGGCTGAGGGTGCATGGCGTGCGGGGTCTGAGGATCGCGGACTCGTCGGTGTTCCCATGGGTCCCGAGGACGCACACGCAGGCTCCGAGCGTCATGGTGGCCGAGAAGTGTGCGGAGATGATTCTGGGCGGGTTGTAGGGGGGAGCTTGCCGTGCGTTTGCTCCGTATGGATGTGACTGTTGTGAGTGTCCCGCTTCTCTTGCTCAGGAGTTCGCAATTCATAAAACTCCAGGTTCATACTTGCTGGTGCCGATGCAGACCTACCATCCAACGAGTTCTGCGTCAGCTCTCGGGTGCTGGCGCCTGAGGCCGTATTCAGCTTGGACCATGTATATAGGCATACTCCGCGGGCCCGTGTAAAGAAAATATTGACTCTGACCTTTCGATCCGCCCTCGCGTTAACCTCCTCATCACTCATGGACCCATCGTTTCCTTGTTATAATTCGATTGAGTGGGAGGAGAGGCTTAGCGCGGTCCGAGAAGCAGTGGATGATGTGCATATTTCGCGCTGACATGCCTCGCAGAAACGCACATCAGCTGTAATTTACATGTCAGTTTCAGAGTCACCCCCTACAGCTATTACAGTCGCGCCGCCACCGGCCTCCCAACGAAC
The DNA here is from genome assembly GCA_016618145.1 of Sanghuangporus lonicericola. Lineage (NCBI taxonomy): Eukaryota > Fungi > Basidiomycota > Agaricomycetes > Hymenochaetales > Hymenochaetaceae > Sanghuangporus > Sanghuangporus lonicericola. The sequence continues at coordinate 2,992 of WJSG01022144.1, forward strand.
TCATCCAGCAGGCGGCCCATTTCTAATGCAAGTTCAGCCGGCATTTGCACAGGAAGCTACGTGGGTCACGATGGTCAGGATCACCGCAGTGGTTATACATGATGATGTACGCACGTAGTGCCCTGCTCCCTCTATGACGCTTATCGAGGCGAGAGCGTCGCGATACCGCTCGTTGTTCTCAGCTTGTTGACGATACAGCTCGGGAGTCCTGTGGAAGATGACACCGATTGGAACATGCACAGAGAGACTGGGTAGTAGGCAAGGTGGTGCTCACCAGAGATCCTCTCCTTCGCCAAGTATGATATGGGTAGGGAGGATGTGGAAGATCTTGCGCAAGTACTTGAATGCCTCCAGGTGAGTGCCATCGTCGAGGAAGGACGCGGTCTCCTGCTCGACGGTCGTCTTCGTCGTTACGCGCTCAGGGTTCGAGGGGTCCTTGCGGAAGTACGTCTCCTGTTCAGCTGTATAAGTTATGTAGACCTCGGCCAGGGGACTGGTGAAGCTCGGACGGACGACGTACACTCATGATCTGCCACACCTCAGGATGGTAGACCTTGCATGGGAAACGCGCCTTGAAGTAGTTCATGGCCTCCTCTACAGACGACCAAGAGGTCTTGCGGCGGGCGTTCGATGCCGCGACAGCTTTGTAGAGGACCTGCATTGGCTCCCATGCCTCCTCACGGTCGAATAGCGGAGACTCCACGAGCATGAGCCGAGAAATTGGGAGGTTTGACGTCGCTGGTTCCATAGCCCTGAGTCTGGAGGCACCAACACAGACGGCGTATGTAGGGCATCAGCTACGATGTCCCATGTCAGAACGTAACAAACAGGCTAACGCACATGGACGATCCTGCAGCCGAGTGTCCTACCGCGATCAAGTTGGCACGTTCCACGTCGGAGAGGATGTTGGACCCGAGGAAGGCGCGGATCGCCGCTGCAAACTGAATCCCCCCAACTGCGAGTGCACATCAGCGAGCAGAACGGAGGGAGGTGGCTTTGCAGCGATAAACGTACAAATGACACGGTAATGCTCTCTAAGAGCTGCTTCATTCAGAAGCGCTGCATCACCATGGTTTGGCCTCTCTATGACCCAGATCGAGTGGATGCTGACGCGGCTGTGTGACTGCGACGTGTATTGATATAGTCGCTTAATGACCGGCAACCAGGTCTCGTTCTCTGAGAAGGGTCGTCAGTTCCTCACAACAAGGCTACCAATGAATGGACGAACGTAAAGCTAAGCCGCTGCATATCAACAGGGAGCAGGTGGCCCGGCCTGAGGCACCTTGCGGGTTCCGTTCGCGAGGGATGTAGCGGTACGCGAGGGCGCGGAGCGGGCGGTCATAGCAGTATTCGAACTCGATCGTGGAGCATGAAAGAGGACGCAGCGACTCGGGAGACAACGGCATGGTCGAGTCCGCACAACGTTCTAGCCCCCTGTCTGCGAGGTATCACCACTCTGTAGGAGGTGCGTGGACGTCAAGGAACACGCAACAGGACTCGCAGGCGATGTCTTGAATCCGCCGTGTCGATAGTGGCCGCCCTGACTGTTCCAGCATGTCGTTGGCGCATCGAACTGGCATGCGGGCGGCGAATGTGGCCGCCCATATATCATCGATGGTTCTGTGGGCGCACATATGCGACATCAGGTGGGCGAACACACTGAATGATATATGCGAGCACAGACGCACCATCAGTCCAAATGACATGGACGACCCACGCAACTCTGGTCGTCAATACCATGGTGTGTCTGGGCTCGCTGCCAACGAAGTTATGCTTCACATGCTTTCGGCGATCGTAGCATAATAAGAGTTTGCAGCACTGTTCCGCGTGACATTGGCGCCTCAATAGGGTATGTGGGCGGCAGCTAGAAGCTCTTGACTGGGCCGCTCATACTTACATCATGATGATCTATGACACCGTGAATGCTCGGCGGCAATGGTCAATCCAGCGCATACTTGTGTCTACATACAGTGGTTCAGTACCATAATCGAAGAATATTCAGTATGCGTGACGGACCATGCGAAGTGGAGGACATCGTCGGCGGCTCTGAGCCGCAGCGAGAGCGAACTTGAGCATGCATGAGAAAGGCAAGGTGCGCTGATGATGTCTGCTTTATGTAGTGTGAGTCCTGCAACCTCGCTATCATTATCAATATACGTACCATGCAGCTGTCGTCCGTGCCGGTGGAGATAAGTATTCTTCTCAGTTCCTTCACGAACCTGGACTCAGTGATTTGGCAAGTTCAACTTGAAGACTCGGCGCTAGCCTTGCCTGTTACAGCGATGCAAACAAGGACAAATCGATCATTCTATGAGCCCCGAGCGCCTGCCGCGCTTGCAGGCCCGGAGCCTGCTCTTCGGACGTTTCAAGTTACTACCTCCGAGCCTCTGACTATGCTACTGAAATCAAGCGTCCTTGTGACTTGCCAGGGATCCTCTTATGCTCTCTACCACCGGACTGCTCAGTCTTTTCATGAATGTAAGTAATTACTCAATCCGGCGACAATTCACCGCCTTGCAAGAATACTTATACTCAAGCGCTCGATAGACTCGCCAGCCAATCCGTTAAGCACTTCGCTCCAACCGAACCGGAGAAGGAAGGAGGCGCGGGTGCTGCGCTGTACCGAAACGGACAGTGGGGATGAGCCTAGCGACTCGAGGCGCGCTAGCGCTGTTCCTACTCGCAATTAATGTCTCCTTGACACGGTGTTAGACGACCTCGTGGTTAGCGGTAAGCTTACGTCCTTCCGACGCGATTTTGATCCTCCATTTTTGTCAGCACGTGTCCCCAGTCCCATGTAAGCCGCAACAGCCCGACGCTAGCTCGGAGATGGCTAACCTGCCGTACTAACAGACTGCGCAAGCTCAGGTATTTCCAAATTATTCGATCGTCTGAACCGTGCGCATCGAGCCTAACTCGAAGAATCTCCTGGATGCTGTGCTGCATACAGTGATCTGTATCAGTATCGTGTATGTTCGCTGCAGGTGCCGATGTCACCTCAACGCTGAACAGCCGTTCGGCGCCCGCGTGCTTCGTCAGCTCAAGCAGGTCGCCTACACTGTACAGAACAGATTCGCGGATCTTCCGCACTTAGAACGCTTTTCAGGTTGGGCCGACCGACGCCGGATTTGCGAGCAGTGGTCCTGCCGCTTAGGAATCTCACCACTCGCGAGACGCTGCTTGCTGCTGCGTCTCTATCCCGAGCCTGAGTGTATGAGCGGCTGTGGTTTGCCGGTATATCGGGCCCTCGACATACAAGGATAACTCGAAAACCCCTCGGTACACCCGCCTCTGTCATACACAGTCCGCCATGGAGAGTTCCAGCCCAAGCTTGACTTCTGCGTTGGCAATTGCTATTGCCTTCATGTCCTTTCTGGCGTACCGTGTGATCTTCGGAGCCCGCCATCCCGCCCCGCTTCCTCCAGGTCCCAAGCCGCTACCTCTCGTCGGGAACGTCTTGGACCTCCCTCAGTCCCAGTCATGGGAGACCTTCTCCCGCTGGGGAGACATCTACGGTACGTCTAGCTACAATCTCTTCGCTGGTGTACATGCTAAACATCTTGCTTGTCCAGGCGGAATCACACACGTCAGTGCTCTCGGCCAAAGCATCATCGTCCTCAACGATCCTGAGTACGCGGTGAACATGCTTGACAAGAAGGGCCTTCTGTACAGCGACCGCCCGAAGCTCGTCATGGGCGGGGAGCTTGTCGGCTGGGACGAAGGCCCTGCTCTGAGCCCGTTCTGCGACCGCTGGGCCGAGTACCGTCGACTTTTCTCTCAATGAGCAGATGTAGTTAACGTATCTAGTCAAGTAGACTAATTAGTGCCCCGCCATCTAGATAGCCTACGCCGGCTCCAGACAACTAGGTAGGCCATCTAGATGGCCTGCCGCGTAGTGTAAGTATCTAGATGGGCTGTGGACCTCACGCGAAGTTAGCATGCATGCGATCGTTGAACTAGATAGCGCTTACTAGATAGTCAACTACAGCCTTTGTCCCGAAGGCTGGCGAAGCCGTCGCGGCTGGCGTCGCCACCGAATTCATCTCGATTCAAGGCAATCAAGTCGAGTACTTATCCCCGAAGAAGACTGCCACCTCGACGAAGTTCCCCCCCATGCCACCACCTCCCGCGGAACTTCGACTTGGCACCTCCGCTGCGTCCACTCTGGACAATGATACTACTATGTATGCCGAAGAACAGCCTCAGGCTTCTCCTGCATCCGACTCCGGCCACTCGCCTCACGGCAAACAGGAAAGCACTAAGAAGGGCAACCCGGTACGTGGCCTTGAACCTTCGCATGGAGCGTGTGGTGACCTCGACTGCAGACTCCGAGCGAGTCCGTCGCGTCGTTCATCAAGAATTGGGGCCAGAAGATGTTGGACGTATTCTATCGCCGCGAATCTGACCCCCGCATGGGACGTGTATGCCCGGAGTGCCATGAGTGGCGTGCTCTCTATCGCTGCTCGGAATGCCACCACTCCCCCGCCTTTTGCGCTCCCTGCGTTGTCAAAGCGCATGAACGTCACCCTCTCCACCGTGTCGACCGGTGGTCGGGCTCGCACTTCGAGCCTGTCGACCTCGCCGATCTTGGCCTTACAATTTATCTTGGTCATAACGGCAAACCCTGCGAGAACATCAAGCCTAGCACCCGCATCTCTTCTTGGACGGTCGTACACACCACCGGCGTTCGGAAGGCTCGTGTAATGTACTGCCAGTGTCCGAACACAGAAAAGCCTCCGGTGCAGATCTGGGAATCCGGGTGGTGGCCGGCCTCCTTCGAACGTGCCGGCACAGTCTTCACGTACCCAGTACTCCGACTCTACGACCGACTCTCTTTGCAGGCGAAGACGTCCGCGCTGGACTTCTGGTCAACACTGCGACGGCTGACTAACCACGCATTTCCCGCTGAAGTCGATGTACGTCTCACCTCTCCTGTGATATATGTTGTCCTGATCACCCCACAGGATCGTTATCGTCAATTGCTATCGGCATATCGCGAGTTCTCTTTCATCCAAGCATGCCGACGACACGCACAGCCAGTTCTGGCAAAGCTTCCCCCCGCATCACTTGCCGTCCTGTGTCCTGCATGTCCGCAGCTTGGGATCAATATGGACCCGAAGTGGAAGGAGCGTCCGTGGATCAAGCGTTTCCTCGACGCGCTCTTCACCGCAAAGGACGGGAACTTCGTTCTTAGCCACAAATGCAAGCCCTTGGATCCCAATGACCCCTCGCTGTTCGACGGCGCGATGTACTATGGTGACAATGCCGAGTACGACGACTTCATGGAGCGTAGCAAGAATGATGAAGAGCTAGATGCTGAGGTATGTTGGCATTTCTTTGGTGTCTGCTGAGTTCGCTAAATTGCTCATCCTTATGCAGACCGAAATATGCGCCGACTTCAAGGCTGGGAAGACACGCTACGCGGGGAAAATCAAGTCCGGTGTCATCACCGTTACGTGCGCCCGCCATGGGTTTGCTCTCCCCACCGGAACCGTCGACGTCGACGATGGCGAGAAGTATGTTGACAGTCTTAGCAAGCTTGTCTGTCCGACTGCTGACCACAGCTCTACAGATACAAGCACGTTGATTTTGCCACCACACGGGCCATGCAATGGTGGATGTGGATAACATTGTTGATCGCATCATACGACATCAGTTGCATTTACGACGCAAACTGGCTCACGCGCCTCGGAAAAATGACCGGGATCAGTAAGATCTGGCCTGAGATTCGTCGCTGCATTCCGAAGTGGCACGCGCCCGCACACACGGGCTGGTGTCGCTGGGTTATGTCGTTCTATTACATGCCGGGTGTCGGGCAGACGGATGGCGAGGAACCAGAACGTCGCTGGTCGGTGCTCAACGCAATTGGCCGCATTGTGCGCGAGATGCTCGCGGGTCATCGTCAAGACACAATCAACTTACACTATGCTGACTACAATATCCAGAAGATGTTCGGGCTCGGTGCGTAATGCCAGCAGCATCGATTATGTCTGAGTACTGACTCACCACAGCGGACACTCTCGCAGACAAATTGAAGACAGCCGAGGAGTTCGCTCCTCGANGAGTACTGACTCACCACAGCGGACACTCTCGCAGACAAATTGAAGACAGCCGAGGAGTTCGCTCCTCGAGAGCAGAAGCACTTGGACCAGCTCGAAGAAACATTGTCGAAGAGCGGTTACCCCCTCGACGAATGGAAGGAGCGCGAATGCAGCTTCCAGGAGCAGGTCCTCGACCGGTCGGTTCCACGCAAATCAATCGCCAATCCCTACGAGCCGGAGTCTGGTAATGGTAAGTATACCGTCGTTTGAATGCTAATGTACCTGATATATGCGTCCTAGAACCGACGATCAAGATGATTCAGGAGAAGTGGAACCATACCGAGATCAAGGTGCCAGAGCCAAGCAAGAAGCGTCGTCGAGGCAAGTCAGCTGCGAAGGAGAAGCTCCCGACGCCCACGTTGGGGGCACTATTCCTGCAGGCCCTTGACATTGAGCGTGATCAGTACGTCAAAATTTGACTGATTTCAGCAGCAATACTGACTCAAACAGGTGCAAGGTGAAGATCCTGCTCGCCAAGGAGGAGGACGAAAACACCATCGAGGCTGCTCGTGATCAGCTCGAATCGAAGATCGAGCTTTGGTTCGCCTTTCGTGATGACGTCCTCGGCCAGCAGATAGCCGAGCTGAAGAAGACGTTCCCCAATGAAGCATGGCCAGAGCGTCCAGACGAGTGCACACCCGAAGACGAGTTGCTTCCGCTGCCAAGTATGTACTCACCTGCGATCCGCGCGCACATCCTCTTCGAAACTGCTGTCTCGGCCGAACGCGAGATTCGACGCGCGCAGGCGAGCGACGCTCTTCGCGGAGTTCGCTACAAGCTCGGCTTGAAGTCGTTCCTCTGGAAGAAGACAGCTGGCACTCATGGTCAACTCCGGAAGACCCGCAACCAGACGCTTATGTCGAACGTCGACGAAGAGGTCGCCGCGTATCGCAAGGAATATGAACGTGTTCGAGAGCAGCTGATGCTCATCGCCGAGGAGAGCGACACCATCAACTACTTGAAGCTCACGGCCGATGACTGTACGATGCTCAACCTTTATCACGACCAGGATGGCCCGGGCAAGAACAAGAGAGAGCTCTCATGGATTTGGCGGCAGCGCGTGTATATGGGCGAAGACCTCAACAAGTATGCAAGCGAGGGTGCGCACTGTACGTAGTACAATCGGATAGTGAGCTGACAGAGTCTTCGCAGGTGTTCGTGTCGAGTGGTTCAGGAAGAGCGCACGCTGCACACGGTGGAGCGAGCAGCTCGAGCTGGTACAGGAGGAGATACGGCGCACGCAGCGCTTCTACCGGCACTACCAGAGGTGGTGGTACGACCGATCTCGCCTTGCAGTCGGCTCGTCATGGACAGAACGAGGCATGGCGGCATATGCTTCTCGGTATGTACTGCATTTGAATGACTATGCCTTGACCACTGAGTACCCCTCAGGAAGTCGGCAATGTATGCGAAGCTGTTGCGCAACGCGCAGGCGAAGTTCCCAGAAGCTCTTCATGCTTGATAATCTTAGAATGTGCAGCCGGTGCAACGTCATCTTGATCTATCTAGATACTATGTGCGAACTAGATGACCTTTCTGCTATTCAGCCTGGCATATGATACCGCGAAGTGCCCGTCTAGATAACAGCGACTAGTAGCATGTAACTAGATAGGTCCAACCAGTCTGAAGGGCCGACATGGTGCATGCGAAGAGGACATCTAGTTAGAGGGGAGTACTAGTCGGGTGACTAGATAGCCAAGGGGCATGTATCCTCACTACCTCCCACCCCCTCGGTGGTATCTAGATACAACGACCTGGTCCCCATGCCTTGTACCCTCACCCATATGTCTATCTAGATGCCCATATACCCATCTAGATGAGGTACACTAGTTAGTCCGGTTTATTTAGATACCTTACCTACATATATACTCTCAATTCATGGGAACAAGGGCCAAGATCGAGGATTTCGAACACATTCTTCGCGAAGAGACGAATGTCTTTCTGAAGCATGTCCTTGACGAACCGCATGACTGGGTCCAGCACACGCGCCGGTGCGGCACGTTACAGTGGATGCTAAATTAGTGGCTTACACTTTATCCTCTTAGATTCGCCGGTGGGATTGTTCTCCAGCTCGCCTACGGCTACAGGACGTCGGATCCAGGAGGCAAGGAGCTTGTGAAGGTCGCAGACGATGCCATGGACCGCTTCTCCGAAGTGACGAAACCCAATGCATTCCTGGTGGATGTTTTTCCCATCTGTCAGTCGTCCCGCATTCTTTTAACGTGCCGGTGATAGACCTCAATACACCGTGCGTGCGTCGGTCCGAAGGTGCGAGAGTCGTCCGGGGGGAGTCGATGGATGAGAGAGAGGAGGAGAGTGGAGGAAGAGAGGGAGGTGGAGGAAGGATGTCGAGTAAGCTTGTGAGTAGTGTAGGAGTCGAAT
>WJSG01022153.1:0-13633 GCA_016618145.1 Sanghuangporus lonicericola
GCGATCCCTATCCTAAAGCGACTTCGTGGTGGGCCGTTAGCTCATCTGCGGTAGAATCGTCTTCCATCGAGGAAGCTGAGTTCAGGAGAGCATTGGATGAGTTCGCTGATGCTGAGATGCGTCTTGGCAAGTAGTGAATCCTGTGGTTCTGTCGGCTGGACTGTTTCATAGTAGATTACTGGGTTTACCGTGAGGATAATCGGACATTGTCTGGGAGGCCACCCTATAGAAGTCCAGCCACTACTGGTGCGTCTACCACACTGGTATTATCCTTCTCATCGCTTCACCTTCATTATCCGTTGCGCACTGGCATAATCGTTGTATCGGTACCGGGGATTCCTAGAATACAGGGGCATCTCGCAAGAAGAGCTGTTTATCCTCCTTCTGAATCCATCGGGCGATCGCGTTCGCAGCACCAACAGCTGCGCTCTTCGGCAGCCTCGGCGACAACGCGACGTAGAGCTCGAAAGGCTGGGTGATCTGGGACAGTGGGAGCTTGAGCAATGCGGAAGTAATCCATGCAGAAGTAGACGCACCCAGCCCATGACGCACTCCTGGGTAGTGCGAAGGTATTGTAGCTTGAGCGTGCGCTCCTGTCCCGACTTCGCATGGATAGCATCGAAGATGGTCTGGTAGAGTGTGATGAGCCTTTGCGGGGAAGACTGTCAGCTCGAGCCACTGCACATATGGAGAGTTTCTACCTTCGTTTCTCGTTGGGCGTGTCATATGGGTCCTCGAACATCGGCATCGTCACCTGGACATGTGAGCGCGACTTGTACATGAAGTGTCGCAGCCCCGGAATGCCAAGGTTGGCGACGGAATACTCCGTGTCTCCTTGCAATATGGCATCGGAGAGTCTCTTCAACAGGCCGTCGTTCGCGAGCCGCTGCAGTATGTCAAGTGAGTGGTGTGGAAGGTCGAGAGCGGAGAATGCAACGCACGGTGGAGACGGTCTCACACCACGCTCTGACTGCCTCGAAGTCGGCGTTGCCACTGACGCATATGAGGCCAACCTCTGCACGACGCTCCGCGGCGATTCCGATGGATTGGGACTGCGTGCTCGCAGCGTCGTCTGATTCGGAGCTGGCTGCTGTGCTCTCAGCTTCTCCTTCGGAAGGCAGGTCCTGTGGTGTGTTGGGAACATCTCCATGCGGGAGGAACATCACATATGCGTTCACGAAGGCAGCAGCGTTGAACTTCGGCAGGCATACAGGGAGCCACGAAGCTGCAGCGGAATTGTTGAGTATTGACGGCGAGTGTATGGTGTTAACCAAGATATGGAGGTCTGCAAACTCGTTAGCAGCTAAAACGGGGGTACGCTCGTGATTTACCATACCAGATGGATGGATAGAATGCTTCCTTGGCCTGACCAGGGTGATTACACGTCCTTGCGCAACCAAGATGACATACAGCATCTCCTACAAGCGTACACGTAAGATTCAAACCGTCAAGTGTCGATGTGTATGCATGCGCACCTTGATCTTGGAGGCTGGGACGAGGATATCCGCGACCGCTTTCCTCAATGCGGGGTCTAACTTCAAGCAGTGTAGAGAGGAGGTGCTCATCGCCATATCCCACTCCAGTCTGGAAAGGAGAGAATAGAGGAAAGGCTCTGCGCCTATAGCATACAATCAGCACTCGGAACTACGCAGGTGCCAATGCGGACAAACCTCCGAGCAGCCGCCTGAGGTCGAAATTCCGGCGTTGCTCAAACATCCGTCGCAGCTGTTCGGCCGATACCACGCTCAGAATCTGCAGATGTAGGTATTCAAGGTGAAATCTGGTCTTGCTTCGCAAACGTTAGCAGGTGAAGAATTTGGGTCGTGAAGAGGAGGTAACTGACGACTGATTCTGGCTCGCCCCATGCCGAGACGCAGAAGTAGTACAATGGAGGTCGTAGCAGGAACACTATTCGAGTATTCCCCGCATTTATGCACCGCAACTTATCTCCATCATCGAGGAAGATCGAGACGAGGGCTTGCACGACCCCAATCATAGCAGTAACGTTATCCGAGTTAGCGTCGTGGTCGCTGAGTACTCGAGGTGAGCTTGGTGTCTGAGAGGTCACGGATGCCTCGACTCGCCTCACGAAGACTGGCTTCCCGGCGTCCGTCAGCACAAAGTACTGTCGTGGGGGAAACTGTTCCGCTGCGACCTTATGATTCGATGTTGGGATCTAACAGGGACATGCTACAGCGACAGACCTGGTTTGTGGTTGATCTCCTGCATGGTGGAGACGTTCTCACTAGTTCGTCGCCTGAACGGTGACATGTCTAGCAGTACAAATGGATGTCATTCTCCAGCACCGAACGAACGCAACAACGGACCTCCGAAGGATTCCTTCTTGCTCAGTGTCTTTCTCAACTGGTCCCGCAGGTTCTTCTTGGACTCTTCGTTACCGGCAGGAGACTCGAGGGTACCACTAGCGTTCCCCTGCTCTCCGTCTATGACGTCCACATCCGCTTCTGTATCTTGCAGTAGGATTCCTTCACCCACGGACGAACCAGAGCTGCCACCACCGGTCTCGGGCTGCGTAGATACTGGCGTTAGGGAGACGGAAGAGCCATAGCTGTATACTCTCAATGAAGACACCGAAGGTACGGCCCGCACAACAGGAGGCGAAGCGAGACGGGATGGACCAGGAACCGGTGTGCCAGAACGAGACGGCACTCGTGAGGGTACGCGAGAACGGGGTGAGCGTGGTGTATGGGTGTTCGACATCAGTCCCCGTTCTGTGAGCTATATCATGTCTTGAAGTACTGTCTTTGAGCAGGAGGCTGCCAGAGACGACGGCGAGAGCCCAGTGTCACGGTGGCGGAAAGCAAGCAGGGTGTTGCCGGCGGTTACGCCTGCGCGACTTCTTTCACCTCGACTTCCACGCCTCAGCACCTCTGCATCCCTGCGTACGACTCCGGACGTGCTTTCATGTTGCCCGCTTCACGGGCCACAATCCCGCCCCAACAACGTGGAGAACCGTGGTTCGAGGACGGCAATGTCATTGTCCTCACCGAAGACGCCGCCTCGGACGTCACAGTCGCGTTCAAGGTGCACCGCGGCGTGCTCGCACGACACTCCGAGGTCTTCCAGTCGATGTTCGAGCTCCCTGCACCCACGGCGGAAGACGTAGAAGTCGCGGAGGGGTGCCAGGTTGTGCGGATGTACGACCGACCGACGGAGCTGAGCGCGCTCATCCGCGCACTCTACGACGGAGTGTGAGTCTCACCCCCGCACGCGGTGCGTAGCGCTGTCTGTTCGCATTGTAACGACTGTCCTTGCCCCTGCTGCACGCGTGCCTTGCCTTCCGACAGGTCATTCCAGTACGAGAGCATACAAGATTTCTTCCACATCGCGGGGATTCTGCGGCTAGCAACGAAGTATTTCATCGCACACTTACGGCGGCAGGCCATCCGGCATCTCCTCGAGACGTGGCCGCACACGTTGGACGGACACGATCGATTCATCGAACGCGCTTTGAGGTCCTCGCCGGTCGGCGACCTCAGCTACCCGTATGTCCACCCGGTCCATGTCCTCAACCTCGCACGCGAGACCCATGTCAGCATCATCATACCCTCCGCTATCTACATCCTCTCCCTGTACCCACTGCCCGACATCATTCGTGGGGACCATCCGAAGCTCAACGTTGAGCACCCGTCCCGACCGTCCAACCAGCTCTCCGCATGCGACTTGCAGGATTATACCCTCGTGTACCAGCATCGCATAGACCTCGTCATGGACTTCATCCGGAAGTACTGTTGCGAGAGGGAACCCGCGAAGGGATGTGTAGGCCAGCCTGGACTGTGTCAGAAGGCATTCTTCAGGCTGGGATCGCGACTATCACGCTCATGGGTGGTGCGTACGGGACCTCTTACCTACATGGTGCAGGTCATCGACGAGCTAGCGAAGGACCCGAATGTATGCACCATGTGCAGAAGGACCTTCAAGAGGGACGTGCTCGCCCTAAGGGAGAAGATATGGGCGGAGCTCCCCGGAATCATCGGACTACCATCGTGGAAGGAGCTGGAGGAGATGGACATGAGCTAACCATTCACGCGCAGCACTTTCCGATAGTGGTCCATTTTATGTGCGGTTGTGTCTTTCATCTCTCTAGTCATCTGGGCCACGGTATCAGGAGGATCATTGTATTATACTAACAATGTACGGTGGACACCATTGCTTCACTAATGTCAATGGAAGCTTGAAGAGCCAACGGACTTACCTTGGACCCACGTCCCCTTTCGATTGCGAAGGTCGCCTACGCACCACCACTTCTCGAGGATCTCCAGAGTCAATCCACCTGGTCGCGGATCCCGGAAGAAATCGATGCCCCCGGTACCCTCTCCCGACGCAGCATCGAACACCTGTACTGGTAAAGCATCAAGTATGCAAACGAGTACAGGAGGTAGGAGGATATCACTCACTGTGTTGTGCGTCGAACGGTGCCCCGACGACGAATGATCCGCTTCCCTTGGCTAGGTTAAGTGCCTCCGCACCGCCCTTCGTAGCGAGGTAGAACGCCTCCTTCCAATCGACCGACAGGACACGGTTTTCCTGCCCACTATCTGCCCGATAGTGCCCACTGATCCGTGCGCCTTCGCGCATGCGCGATACAGCGACGGCCTGCCGCATAGCATTCATGATGTCTACAGAGTATCCACCAGCGATGTCGGTCCCAAGTCCGACGCGTACACCGGTGTCGAGGGCCTCACGCAAGCGGAACGGCTCGGCGGAGAAGTAGGCGTTCGAAAGCGGACAGTGGGCCACAGCTGTGCCTGTCTCCGCGAGGCGCATCAAGGAGGGGGGCGTAAGGAAGGTGCAATGAGCTTGCACAGTGCGTGAAGTTAACAGGTTGCACTGTAGAACAGGGGATTGGTGAGCGATGTGCTGATAGGTGCGCCCGAGGCTGACCTGTGCGAACACATCCATATCGTCCGAACCACGTTCAGAGAGGACATGGTGGACCTGATCGTGCGATTCCGCCATATGGCTCTGAATCCGAATATTCTTCTCCGCAGAGAGCGTCCCCAGTCCCGCCAGGAGTTCGTTCGAACAGGTGGGTACGAAGCGAGGGGTGATCACAGGCTCCACGAGCCGCTCGTGCGTCGACAAGCTCGAAGAGACGTCTATGCACCGATCGCAAAACAAACGAGCCGCTTCCAACGATGCATCTGCGGAGGACTCCACGTATGTCGGACGGGATGATATGTCCATTGATAGCTTGCCTACGAAGGCGCGTATTCCTGCCTGTTGCATCACACGAGCAAGGATCAGACTGAAATTGGCACTCAAACCTCAGGAACGCAGTCCGAGTAATTTGTTAATGGGGTTAACTCACTTTGTTTCGGTCTTGATTGTCCCGAAGAGCAACACAGCACCAGTACCATGTTCTATGAGACGAGTCACCAGACGTTTGTAGACAGACTCTGCCAGCTGGGGATCTGCGTCGAGACTCTCCTCCGCCTTGAAGGCGTACTCGTTGAGCCATTCCATCAACGGCAGATGGAGTCCCGTGCCCTGATACATGAATTGAGGTGCGTGGAGGTGCAAGTCGCAGAAGGTTGGCATAAGAAACGACCCTAGCGGTATAATGGTCGGGTCCTCGTGCATCAGAATAGACAGCGACTCTGGGTGAGCTGCATGTGCGAGATGGTCGATATATCCTCGACTATCGACACCTGCGAGTCGTATGCATACAACATATGAGCTTTACGCGATTGTCCGACAAGCATTGCTTACGGAGCAGATGATTGCGGAGAACGACTATTTCCCCCAGGTTTGGACAGTGCACGAGATCCCCTTTGACGAGCATGCTAGGCCTGTAACTGAAAGCTTTGCGTGTCGGGGAGATGGTGGACGGAAGCAAGGAGCTCAGCGCTCAGCAAAGCGCGTCGCGATCGTTGAGACGCGTCGTGCATGTGACCGTGCGACGCTTTCCCCCAGGTCCCACCGCGGCTTCTCCTGCGGAGGTTGCTGCACTCACACCCTACGATCATGTCGACCGCGCCCCCCATCTTCACCACGACCTCGGCATACTCGCTCGCATTCGTCGCAGGTGTCGGCTTGACAGCGTACATCGCCGCGAAGGTCCTCCTCCCGAAGGATGCGAGCTGGCAGGACAGGTTTACGTTCGTCTGGCTGGTGCGTGTGTTCCTAACTCGTGTGAGGCAGCATCCCGAGCGTAGGTGTGGCACACAACGCAGGCTTTCGATGGAATCATCCACTACACGCTTGAGGGGTCGTTTTTGTACCATTCCATGTTCGGCCGGCAGGTAAACACAAGCTCGGGACCGATGGCACAGATGTGTACGTTGATGGTCATTCCTTTTGTCGTGGGGTGCTGAACACTACACAGGGAAGGAGTATGCGGCCGCTGACTTCCGCTGGGGAGTGTCTGATCCTACGGTTGTGTCTCTTGAGCTCCTCACTGTGTTCGGCGTCGGTACCATGTGCTTCTACGTCCTCAAACAACTTGTCCAGGGCGACCCCGCCCGTCACTACTGGATAATTGTTCTCAGCACGTCAGAGATCTACGGCGGGTGCGTGGGACTACTGGTGTTACTTCGTGCCTGATTGACCACTCGGGATCGTCTGTAGGTGGATGACTTTCTGTCCAGAATGGCTTACCGGCAGCCCCAACCTCGAGACGGGAAACTTCCTGTACCTCTGGGTATACCTCTTCGTGAGCATCAAATTTCGATCCAGTGCTGCGCCTTTGCTGATCGTCTTTGGTTTGGCTCTCCTGACCAGTTCATGAATGTCATGTGAGTGACCTTCTTAGATTTTCTTCGTACGACACCGCTAACAACCGACATTCGCAGCTGGGTGGTGATACCCCTTTGGTTGATGTACGACTCCTACGACCACATCGCGAAGTCACTCCGATTTGCACAGACGGTGGCCAAGGCGAAGAAGAACTAAGCTCCAGAGCCTCGTCTCGAATGCTCCAGTTTGTTGGAATTCAGCTATGCTCAGCCTGAATCAGTACCTACGTACTTGCTGTGTAAGATCGTGCTTTGGCATCATGCTATCTAGTTCGCGATTTTGCTTCTGATACCCATGTACGATGCAGTCTCGTCGGTATCTTCAATTGACATTTGGTTACTACCTTGTATATGGAGGTATTGCTGCGAACAGACCATAGAGGTCATCGAAGGTACGTATCACGACAGCTAATTCTCGGATGCTTGAGCACCCTATCCTGACCGCCCCAGCGTCCGCTGCCATCCCACAATTCCCCATCCGCCTGTTTCTCCAGCTCACGCCGCCTCTCCATCCACCGCCTCAGCCGTGCATCACCGAACACCGGGCGACACCCCTGAAGGTGCTGTTTACGTCATCGTGCAGCTCAGGCTACAGAGATCAAGTAACACAGGGTGTTTCCTTCACTCGTCTCCCGACACTCGTCCCGAACGTCCGCACTTCCTTGAACACGCCCGATGGTTCCACCCTTGCTGAGCACATCTCAGTTGGCTATCTCTCGGCTGTACCCTCTGGCGTATCTGTTTGCACCCTTGAATGCGGCTTTCAGACTGCGCAATATGCCCTGGGAGCTCGACGAAGAGCGAAGCTACCACCACTCCTACTTCGGTGGATTTCCCCCTTTGCAGGTCACCTTACTCGACGCCGTCGCCGCANCGGTGGATTTCCCCCTTTGCAGGTCACCTTACTCGACGCCGTCGCCGCATTATGCACGCTGCTTGATTGTAACTCTGTCTGTGTGTCTCTCTTGGATGCCACGGATCAACTCCTCGTGTCCTTGCCCCATCCCGCTGCCGCGCTGTTGCAGGAGGCGATTGAAAAATGCCTGGGAGAGCTCCAGCCGCTCACGGTGCCCGGCCACAGTCCACGACTTCAACAGGCCCTGGAAGACAGGTTCACGGAGACCGCGTACGGCAGATGCTACGGCGCCTATCGCGATGTGGTATTCAACGAGGGCGAGAAGGCGCTTTCGCTAGTCGACACTGCAATCAATGAGGCAGGGAATTCACAGGAACGCGAGGAGGAACAGGACAGGGGAGATGCAGGGGTTGCCTGTGGTCACGACAGTGGCATCGACGACTCCGAGGAGGAGTACGAACCCAAGCAGAGAGCTATCAAGCCCTCCGACTTGCCGCGACTGCACGGGCTCCGTCACGCTCTGAGCGGCTTACTCTCGGCCATGCGCAGTGGCGAAGGTTATCTCACTATCTACGACCGCGGTATCTCGGTCCTCACACGCGTAGAGGACAAGGATCTGGTCCCCGTCCTCCGGGGCATCGGTATGTGTGGACCCGCGCATTCTCCAGTGTCTCGCTGATGCACGCGCAACACAGATTGGTCACTGCGACTGACTGTCATCCGGAAAGTCTGCGCACTACCGTGGACCGTGCATACGTTCATGCACGTTGCACGAAACTGGACCTCTGTCGAGCCTCAGGCAACGTTCCCGAAGTCCGTCACCTGGATCCATCCGCCGCCGTCTTATCCGCCGCCTCCTCCTCTTTCGCTTCCTACCACAGAGGATTTGGTGATTGCACTTCAGGCTGTCTCCCCGGAGATGTCCCCCGACGACTGCGTCGCGGTCGTCAAAGAGGGCTTCGAATGCTTGGAGGTATGCCGGCGGTGGAAGGATTCCACTGCCGGCGACATTCACGCCGAAGCCGTCCTCATACATCACATCGTCAGTAACAATATCGACGTGTACCCGTACCTCGCAACTTCGCCCATCGCTTTCTCCTGGTCTTGTTACGCTTGCGCCCGGCTCCTCAGCGTGGTCAATGTGGAGCGCCAGCTACGACTCGTCCTGCGAGGCTGCTCCGATGAAATGATCCTCCCCTCCAGTCTTCCTCCATTCGATGAGGACATCGAGGCCGCGCTTTTAGCGCAGCTTCGGGATGACGTGCGAGCTCTCGCCATGGGTCATTTGCAGGCCGTCAAGTATAAGAGGCCCGTTCGGGCGCCGATCTCATTTGAGCGGTTCAAAGAGTAAGTTGCCCTACTTCTGTATAGGCAGCGTGCACTGACGCTACCTCTGCAGTTCAGATGACTCGTCGCAGAACTCACAAGATTAGTTGCGTGGACCCTTTCAGGATAATCTGGCCGAGTCAAATCGTGGATGAGTCCTGAGAACATGATGGAAGTGTTAACCGGTATGATGATTCTGGTATACTAGTACAACAATGGGCAGAGTCCATACTTTTCAACAGACCGGCCAAAATCCAAGATATGTCTCGAGACAGTCGATACTCAGAGTCAAATGCGTGCGCACTGGATACTTATCAGCTACCTACCGTAACCGGTACTCCAGCGTCCGTTGCCATACCTGCCGCCTTCCACATGTACACATCCCCACCTGCCTTCTTGACCAGCTCGCGCCACCATTCACGGCCTCAGCTCCCTCTCCAGCCGTGCATCACCCATCAGCCACTGCTGCTGGTCCGCGAACACCTGGCGACATTGTCGAAGGGGCACCTCCGGCACCTCGCGCACAGTCGGTAGTGTCATCCTCCTGCTCGGGGTCGATGGCGCGCTTCCCGCTTGCGAGCGCGAGGAACGGACGGAGCGATGAGAGTGGCAAACTGGGTTCATCATAATGTCACGGGAGATAGCAATTTGGTCAACGCCGATGAAGCATCCGTCGTCACTTTTGCAGGACCCCTCCCTCTCGTCCGTTTGCGCTGATTCCCGGTGTGTATACTAGCCCAACTTCTTCTGTCACAGGAAAATGACTCTGGTGTATGTCCTCCTCTTCGTCCTCATTGAATGATGAAGAGACATCTCCCCATTCTCTGGCGCTTGCTCGCTCGCGCTTCGTGTTTGCGTGCCAAGAGCTTGTCAATGCGTACAAGCAGGAGCGACCGACCGACCGACCAGGAGCTTGCGTTTGGGATCAGTTCAGGAATTGTCGGAGCTTGCGTGCACCCAGGGAGGTGCTGGTGCACTTGGAGAGTACGTAGATAGCGAGAGGGAGGGCGCTAGTACGCGCGACCCTGCCCTAAAGATGCTCTGAGGCTGCACTGCTTCGTCCGTTTCGACTCCTGTTGGCTCGACACAATCCCCTCCTATCGAACTGACACTATGATACTACTGTCTGTATTTTCAACATGCTTGACGGTTCCTTTGGCCGACCACCTCCGCCGGTCACGTCTCCGTTGACCATGTCTCAGCTTTTCCCCCTGGCGTATCTGCTCGCACCCCTCAATGCGTCTCTCAGCCTGCAAGATATGCCCTGGGTGTTCGACGAAGAGCAGAGCTATGACGACTCTCAACGTGGCGGATTCCCCCCGTGGCAGGTCACCCTACTTGATGCCATAGCCGCATTATGCACGTTACAGTCCGACTGCTCCTCTGTCTGTGTCTGTGTCTCGAATGCCACACAACTCCTCGTGTCTTTGCCCCATCCCGCTGCCGCGCAGTTGGAAGAAGCAATTGGACGCTGCCTGGCAGAACTCCAGCCGCTTTCCGAACACGGCCACGGTCTACCACGCAGTGAAGCAGCGCCCCTGGAAGACAAGTTCATCGTGACGGCGTATGGCACGTGCCATAGCGCCCATCGCGAGGTGGTCCGCACGGAGGTCGTGAAGGTGTTGGCACAGCTAAATAATGCCATCAAGGGGGCAGAGGGTTTACAGGAGCCCGAGGAGGGACAGGAAAAGGTCGTGTGTGCAGTGGACGGTGGCGTTGACGAGGATGAATGCGACGAACCTGATGAAGAGAGAGCTATCGAGCGCTCCGACGTACCACGACTGCAGGAACTATGCCAAGCTCTGAGCGATCTGCTCCTCGCCGTGCGCATGGGCGAAGATAATCTCACTCTCTATGCCCGCGGGATCACGGTCCTGGCCCATGTAGACGACAGGGATTTGGTCCCTGTCCTCCGGGGCATCGGTATGTGTGGATCCGAGCATTCTCTCTGTGTCTCGCTGATCGCAAGTCCAACATAGAGTATTCACTGCACCTCAATGTCGTCCGGAACATCTGTGCATTGCCTTGGACCGTGCAAACGCTTATGCACATTGCACGAAGCGCGACCTTGCTAGAGCCTCCAGCAACATTGCCAACGTCGGTCATGTGGATTCATCCGCTGCCATCCCACTCGCCGCCGTCCCCGCTTTCGCTTCCCAGCACAGAAGAGTTGGTGGCCACACTTCAGGCTGTCTCCCCGGAGATGTCGCGCGACGACTGCGTCGCGGTCGTCAAAGAGGGATTCGAATGCTTGGAGGCATGCCGGCGGCGCAACAATCCTAGCGCCGGCGACATCCACGCCGAAGCCGTCCTCATACATCACATCGTCAGCAACAAGATCGACGTGTACCCGTATCTCGCAACTTCTCCTATCGCTTTCTCCTGGTCTTGTTACGCTTGCGCCCGGCTCCTCGACGTGGTCAATGCAGAGCGCCAGCTACGACTCGCCCTGCGAGGCTGTTCAGATACGATGATTCTCCCTTCCAGTCTTCCTACATTTGGTGAGGATATCGACGCTGCGCTTTTAGCGCAGCTTCGGGATGACGTGCGAGCCCTCGCCGTGGAGCTCTTGAACGCTGGCAAGTATGTTCCGCCAGTCCGAGAGCCGATTTCATTCAAGCAGTTCATCGAGTACGTTGCTTGCCTACTTC
Organism: Sanghuangporus lonicericola; assembly: GCA_016618145.1. Classification (NCBI taxonomy): domain Eukaryota; kingdom Fungi; phylum Basidiomycota; class Agaricomycetes; order Hymenochaetales; family Hymenochaetaceae; genus Sanghuangporus; species Sanghuangporus lonicericola. The sequence continues at coordinate 11,592 of WJSG01022153.1, forward strand.
TGCATAGGCAACGTGCTGACCACCTCTTCAGTTCGGAGGACTCGTCGCCTAGTGTACAGGATTAGATACGTAGACCCAGCGCTCGATCGTTTGGCCTCGGAGTCGAATTGCACGTCTAGAGCCTGATTCTGAGAAGAGGATGGATGTATCTGGAGTACTTTCCAGACTGGGAGTCATGACCAAGGACGCTCTGCCTGCTGTCCGCGCTCTTGTCATCAACCATCCTCCCGTCCCTATCAGCTGTCAGCGGTAAAAGATGTACGACACGCAATAACATTCATGGTATCACAGAAGTTCTTGGCGCACCGACAAGCATGCTGCCTCTGCAAGTGGACACTCTACCTTCCGAGCAAATGATCGGCGGAAGCCCAAGATGATACAGTATGGCCGCGAAGTTCACGTTCGCCTGGCTGGTGCGTGCGTTCGCCACTCGTGTGAGGCAGCATTTGGAGTGTGAGGGGAGTACATAGCTCAGGCGTTCGATATCATGTGTGGATGACTTCCAAAGGTCTGCACGGCATGGCTCACCGCAGCTGCTAACCTCGACCTCGAGACGAGAAACTTACTGTACCTTCAGTGGATATACCTCTTCGTGTGCATCGCGCATTGGTCTAGAGTGACAAGCTTTGCTGACCAGCTTTCTTCTGCCCTCCTTACCAGTACTGATGCATGATTTATCTTCCCAGATCCTCTTCGCATGACGCCGCCTACAATTGACGTGCGCAGCTGGGCATATTGATTCCCAGCTAGTGAATTTCATCGAATTCGCGATCTTGCCATGTACAATGCAGTCCCGCCGGTATCATCGATTCGCGTTCGGTATACTAAATTGTAAGGAGTCCATACTAGTCAACAGACGGGCCAAATCATCCAAGACTATCATGATACTTAGTCGATGTTCGAATGTGTGCGCACCGGATATCAGCTCCCTACCCTGACCGCACCAGCGTTCGCTGCCATCCCCGCCGCCTTCCACATATCCCCATTCGCCTTCTTCACCAGTTCCCGCCACCTCTCCATCCAAGGGTGCAGCTCCCTCTCCAGCCGCGCATCACCTTTGAGCCACTGTTGCTGGTCCGCGAACACGGGGCGACACCGTCGGCGGGGCACCTCCGGCTCCTCGCGCACAGTCGGTAGAGTCATCCTCTTGCTCGGGGTCGAGGGCGCGCTTCCCGCGTGCGAGCGCGAGGAACGGACGGAGCGATTCGAGTGTGCGGAGGAAGGCTCCGACGGCATAATCCGTGGTCGTCGAGGCGTCGAGGGTCCCGCCGCTCCGAAGGGGGAAGACTCGTCCTCTGCCACTCGTGCAGCCTGAACAGCGGCGATCCGCGAGGACGAGCGCGGCGTCGCGGTGAGGGACTTGATGGGAGAGGAGAACTTCTGCCGCTTGGAGGGCGTGGCGAGCGCGTCGAACTCCTCGTCTTCCTCGTCGATGGGACCGTCGAACGCGACTTTGCGCTTGTGGCTTGGAGTCTTCGTAGGAGAGAGGTCTGCGCTTGGCGCACGCAGGGATGACTTGGACGGAGAGCGCAGGAGGGAACGCGAGGGAGTCGGAGCGGGAGGGGGCAGCGGTGGGGGGATCGTAGCTTCTTTGGTCGTGCGCGGCTTCGCGGGCGAGACAGTCGGGGCCCTGGAGGGTCTGACCCCCGCCTTGAGCGAGGCCATGTCGTCCTTGATAGATTTCTCAACACCTTTGCATACTTCGTGCAGCGCGTCTGTGATCTCCTCGAACTGGTCCTTCGAGACGCTGTGCTCCTCCCGGAGAGTGTCTATGTCGAACCTTTTCTGTACGCGGTGGTCGTATTGTGACCAATTGCACCAGTAGTGCAGAGCAAGAAACAAGACATACCTGCATGACTCGTAGCGTCCAACAGAAGATAGCGATTGTCACCGCGTCATACACTCTCCCAAATTTCCGCCGCATCTCCAGGTTCCGCATGAGTGTGTTCTCCGCCTTCACCATCCATTCTGTCACGATGCCCGGTCTCCCAAGCCTGTATTCGTCCACCAAGCTGCGGTACGACAATCTTATGGGGGCCTTC
>WJSG01022163.1:0-13532 GCA_016618145.1 Sanghuangporus lonicericola
GCGATCCCTATCCTAAAGCGACTTCGTGGTGGGCCGTTAGCTCATCTGCGGTAGAATCGTCTTCCATCGAGGAAGCTGAGTTCAGGAGAGCATTGGACGAGTTCGCTGATGCTGAGATGCGTCTTGGCAAGTAGTGACTCCTGTGGTTCTGTTGGATGGACTGTTTCATAGTAGATTACTGGGTTTACCGTGAGGATAATCGGACATTGTCTGGGAGGAATCTGTCTTCCACCCTATAGAAGTCCAGCCACTACTGGTGCGTCCACCACAACGGTCTTGTCCTTCTCATCGCTTCACCTTCATTATCCGTTGCGCACTGGCATAATCGTTGTATCGGTACCGGGGAATCCTAGAATACAGGGGCATCTCGCAAGAAGAGCTGTTTCTCCTCCTTCTGAATCCATCGGGCGATCGCGTTCGCAGCACCAACAGCTGCGCTCTTCGGCAGCCTCGGCGACAAGGCGACGTAGAGCTCGAAAGGCTGGGTGATCTGGGACAGTGGGAGCTTAAGCAATGCAGAAGCAGTCCATGCAAAAGTATACGCACCCAGCCCATGACGCACTCCTGGCTAGTGCGAAGGTATTGTAGCTTGAGCGTGCGCTCTTGTCCAGATTTCGCATGGATTGCATCGAAGACGGTCTGGTAAAGAGTGATGAGCCTTTGCGGGAAAGACTGTCAGCTCGAGCCACTGCACATATGGGGAGTTTCTACCTTCGTTTCTCGTTGGGTGTGTCATATGGGTCCTCGAACATCGGCATCGTCACCTGGACATGCGAGCGCGACTTGTACATGAAGTGTCGCAGCCCCGGAATGCCAAGGTTGGCGACGGAGTACTCCGTGTCTCCTTGCGATATGGCATCGGAGAGTCTCTTCAACAGGCCGTCGTTCGCGAGCCGCTGCAGCATGTCAAGTGAGTGGTGTGAAAGGTCGAGAGCGGAGAATGCAACGCACGGTGGAGACAGTCTCACACCACGCTCTGACTGCCTCGAAGTCGGCGTTGCCGCTGACGCATATGAGGCCGACCTCTGCACGACGCTCCGCGGCGATTCCGATGGGTTGGGACTGCGTGCTCGCAGCATCGTCTGATTCGGAGCTGGCTGCGGTGCTCTCAGCTTCTCCTTCGGAAGGCAGGTCCTGGGGTGTGTTGGGAACATCTCCATGCGGGAGGAACATCACATATGCGTTCACGAAGGCAGCAGCGTTGAACTTCGGCAGGCATACAGGGAGCCACGAAGCTGCGGCGGAATTGTTGAGTATTGACGGCGAGTGTATGGTGTTGACCAAGATATGGAGGTCTGCAAACTCGTTAGCAGCCAAAACGGGGGTACGCTCGTGATTTGCCATACCAGATGGATGGATAGAATGTTTCCTTGGCCTGACCAGGGTAATCACACGTCCTTGCGCAACCAAGATGACATACAGCATCTCCTGCAAGTGTACACGTAAGATTTAAACCGTCAGGTGTCGATGTGTATGCATGCGCACCTTGATCTTGGAGGCTGGGACGAGGATATCAGCGACCGCCTTCCGCAATGTGGGATCTAACTTCAAGCAGTGTAGAGAGGAGGTGCTCATCGCCATATCCCACTCAAGTCTGGAAAGGAGAGAATAGAGGAAAGGCTCTGCGCCTATAGCATACAATCAGCACTCGGAACCACGCAGGTGACAATGCGGACAAACCTCCGAGCAGTCGCCTGAGGTCGAAATTCCGGCGTTGCTCAAACATCCTTCGCAGCTGTTCGGCCGATACCACGCTCAGGATCTGCAGATGCAGGTATTCAAGGTGAAATCTGGTCTTGCTTCGCAAACGTTAGCAATTGAAGGATTTGGGTCGTGAAGAGGAGGTAACTGACGACTGATTCTGGCTCGCCCCATGCCGAGACGCAGAAGTAGTACAATGGAGGTCGTAGCAGGAACACTATTCGAGTGTTTCCCGCATTTATGCACCGCAACTTGTCTCCATCATCGAGGAAGATCGAGACGAGGGCTTGCACGACCCCAATCATAGCAGTAACGTTATCCGAGTTAGCGTCGTGGTCGCTGAGTACTCGAGGTGAGCTTATTGTCTGAGAGGTCACGAATGCCTCGACTCGCCTCACAAAGACTGGCTTCCCGGCGTCCGTCAGCACAAAGTACTGTCGTGGGGGAAACCGTTCCGCTGCGACCTTATGATTCGATGTTGGGATTTAAAAGGGACATGCTGCGGCGACAGACCTGGTTTGTGGTTGATCTCCTGCATGGTGGAGACGGTCTCACTAGTTCGTCGCCTGAACGGTGACATGTCTAGCAGTACAAATGGATGTCATCCTCCAGCACCAAACGAACGCAACAACGGACCTCCGAAGGATTCCTTCTTGCTCAGTGTCTTTCTCAGCTGGTCCCGCAAGTTCTTCTTGGACTCTTCGTTACCAGCAGGAGACTCGAGGGTACCACTAGCGTTCCCTTGTTCTCCGTCTATGACGTCCACATCCGCTTCTGTGTCTTGCAGTAGGATCCCTTCACCCACGGACGAACCAGAGCTGTCACCACCGGTCTCGGGCTGAGTAGATACTGGCGTTAGGGAGACGGAAGAGCCATAGCTGTATACTCTCAATGAAGACACCGAAGGTACGGCCCGCACAACGGGAGGCGAAGCGAGACGGGATGGACCAGGAACCGGTGTGCCAGAACGAGACGGCACTCGTGAGGGTACGCGAGAACGGGGTGAGCGTGGTGTATGGGTGTTCGACATCAGTCCCTGTTCTGTGAGCTATATCATGTCTTGAAGTACTGTCTTTGAGCAGGAGGCTGCCAGAGACGACGGCGAGAGCCCAGTGTCACGGTGGCGGAAAGCAAGCAGGATGTTGCCGGCGGTTACGCCTGCGCGACTTCTTGCACCTCGACTTCCACGCCTCAGCACCAGTGGCGCGTCTGCATCCCTGCGTACGACTCCGGACGTGCTTTCATGTTGCCCGCTTCACGGGCCACAATCCCGCCTCAACAACGCGGAGAACCGTGGTTCGAGGACGGCAATGTCATTGTCCTCACTGAAGACGCCGCCTCGGACGTCACCGTCGCGTTCAAGGTGCACCGCGGCGTGCTCGCACGACACTCCGAGGTCTTCCAGTCGATGTTCGAGCTCCCTCCACCCATGGCGGAAGACGTAGAAGTTGCGGAGGGGTGCCAGGTCGTGCGGATGTACGACCGACCGACGGAGCTGAGCGCGCTCATCCGCGCACTCTACGACGGAGTGTGAGTCTCACCCCCGCACGCGGTGCGTAGCGCTGTCTGTTCGCATTGTAACGACTGTCCTTGCCCCTGCTGCACGCGTGCCTTGCCTTTCGACAGGTCATTCCAGTACGAGAGCATACAAGATTTCTTCCACATCGCGGGGATCCTGCGGCTAGCAACGAAGTATTTCATCGCACACTTACGGCGACAGGCCATCCGGCATCTCCTCGAGACGTGGCCGCACACATTGGACGGACACGATCGATTCATCGAACGCGCTTTGAGGTCCTCGCCGGTCGGCGACCTCAGCTACCCGTATGTCCACCCGGTCCATGTCCTCAACCTCGCACGCGAGACCCATGTCAGCATCATCATACCCTCCGCTATCTACATCCTCTCCCTGTACCCACTGCCCGACATCATCCGTGGGGACCATCCGAAGCTCAACGTTGAGCACCCGTCCCGACCGTCCAACCAGCTCTCCGCATGCGACTTGCAGGATTATACCCTCGTGTACCAGCATCGCATAGACCTCGTCATGGACTTCATCCGGAAGTACTGTTGCGAGAGGGAACCCGCGAAGGGGTGTGTAGGTCAGCCTGGACTGTGTCAGAAGGCATTCTTCAGGCTGGGATCGCGACTATCACGCTCATGGGTCGTGCGTACGGGACCTCTTACCTACATGGTGCAGGTCATCGACGAGCTAGCGAAGGACCCGAATGTATGCACCATGTGCAGAAGGACCTTCAAGAAGGACGTGCTCGCCCTAAGGGAGAAGATATGGGCGGAGCTCCCCGGGATCATCGGACTACCATCGTGGAAGGAGCTGGAGGAGATGGACATGAGCTAATCATCCACGCGCAGCACTTTCCGATAGTGACTCATGTTATGTGCGGTTGTCTTTCATCTCTCTAGTCATCTGGGCCACGGTATCAGGAGGATCATTGTATTATACAAACAATGTACGGTGGACACCATTGCTTCACTAATGTCAATGGAAGCTTGAAAAGCCAACGGACTTACCTTGGACCCACGTTCCCTTTCGGTTGCGAAGGTCGCCTACGCACCACCACTTCTCGAGGATCTCCAGAGTCAATCCACCTGGTCGCGGATCCCGGAAGAAATCGATGCCCCCGGTACCCTCTCCCGACGCAGCATCGAACACCTGTACTGGTAAAGCATCAAGTATGCAACCGAGTACGGGAGGTAGGAGGATATCACTCACTGTGTTGTGCGTCGAACGGTGCCCCGACGACGAATGATCCGCTTCCCTTGGCTAGGTCGAGTGCCTCCGCACCACCCTTCGTAGCGAGGTAGAACGCCTCCTTCCAATCGACCGACAGGACACGGTTTTCCTGCCCACTGTCTGCCCGATAGTGCCCACTGATCCGTGCGCCTTCGCGCATGCGCGATACAGCGACGGCCTGCCGCATAGCATTCATGATGTCTACAGAGTATCCACCAGCGATGTCGGTCCCAAGTCCGACGCGTACACCGGCATCGAGGGCCTCACGCAGGCGGAACGGCTCGGCGGAGAAGTAGGCGTTCGAAAGCGGACAGTGGGCCACAGCTGTGCCTGTCTCCACTAGGCGCATCAAGGAGGGGGGCGTGAGGAAGGTGCAGTGAGCTTGCACAGTGCGTGAAGTTAACAGGTTGCACTGTAGAAAAGGGGATTGGTGAGCGATGTGCTGATAAGTGCGCCCGAGGCTGACCTGTGCGAACACATCCATATCGTCCGAACCACGTTCAGAGAGGACATGGTGGACCTGATCGTGCGATTCCGCCATATGGCTCTGAATCCGAATATTCTTCTCCGCAGAGAGCGTCCCCAGTCCCGCCAGGAGTTTGTTCGAACAGGTGGGTACGAAGCGAGGGGTGATCACAGGCTCCACGAGCCGCTCGTGCGTCGACAAGCTCGAAGAGACGTCTATGCACCGATCGCAAAACAAACGAGCCGCTTCCAATGATGCATCTGCGGAGGACTCCACGTATGTCGGACGGGATGATATGTCCATTGATAGCTTGCCTACGAAGGCGCGTATTCCTGCCTGATGCATGACACGAGCAAGGATCAGACTGAAATTGGCACTCAAACCTCAGGAACGCAGTCCGAGTAGATTTTTCATGAGGTTAACTCACTTTGTTTCGGTCTTGATCGTCCCGAAGAGCAACACAGCACCAGTACCATGTTCAATGAGACGAGCCGCCAGACGTTTGTAGACAGACTCTGCCAGCTGGGGATCTGCGTCGAGGCTCTCCTCCGCCTTGAAGGCGTACTCGTTGAGCCATTCCATCAACGGCAGATGGAGTCCCGTGCCCTGATACATGAACTGAGGTGCGTGGAGGTGCAAGTCGCAGAAGGTTGGCATAAGAAACGACCCTAGCGGTATGATGGTCGGGTCCTCGTGCATCAGAATAGACAGCGACTCTGGGTGAGCTGCATGTGCGAGATGGTCGATATATCCTCGACTATCGACACCTGCGAGCCGTATGAGCTTTACGCGATTGTCCGACAAATATTGCTTACGGAGCAGATGATTGCGGAGAACGACTACTTCCCCCAGTTTTGGACAGTGCACGAGATCTCCTTTGACGAGCATGCTAGGCCTGTAACTGGAAGCTTTGCGTGTCGTGGAGATGGTGGGCGGAAGCAAGGAGCTCAGCGCTGAGCAAGCGCGTCGCGATCGTTGAGACGCGTCGTGCATGTGACCGTGCGACGCTTTCCCCCAGGTCCCACCGCGGCTTCTCCTGCGGAGGTTGCTGCACTCACACCCTACGATCATGTCGACCGCGCCCCCCATCTTCACCACGACCTCGGCATACTCGCTCGCATTCGTCGCAGGTGTCGGCTTGACAGCGTACATCGCCGCGAAGGTCCTCCTCCCGAAGGATGCGAGCTGGCAGGACAGGTTTACGTTCGTCTGGCTGGTGCGTGTGTTCCTAACTCGTGTGAGGCAGCATCCCGAGTGTAGGTGTGGCACACAACGCAGGCTTTCGATGGAATCATCCACTACACGCTTGAGGGGTCGTTTTTGTACTATTCCATGTTCGGCCGGCAGGTAAACACAAGCTCGGGACCGATGGCACAGATGTGTACGTAGATGGTGATTCGTTTTGTCGTGGGGTGCTGAACACTACACAGGGAAGGAGTATGCGGCCGCTGACTTCCGCTGGGGAGTGTCTGATCCTACGGTTGTGTCTCTTGAGCTCCTCACTGTGTTCGGCGTCGGTACCATGTGCTTCTTCGTCCTCAAACAACTTGTCCAGGGCGACCCCGCCCGTCACTACTGGATTATTGTTCTCAGCACGTCAGAGATCTACGGCGGGTACGTTGAACCACTGGTGTTACTTCGTGCCTGATTGACCACTTGGATCGTCTGTAGGTGGATGACCTTCTGTCCAGAATGGCTTACCGGCAGCCCCAACCTGGAGACGGGCAACTTCCTGTACCTCTGGGTATACCTCTTCGTGAGCATCAAACTGTGATCCAATGCTGCACCTTTGCTGATCGTCTTTCTTTTGGCTCTCCTGACCAGTTCATGAATGTCATGTGAGTTACCTCCTTAATTTTCATCGTACGACACCGCTAACAACCGGCATTCGCAGCTGGGTGGTGATACCCCTCTGGTTGATGTACGATTCCTACGGCCACATCGCGAAGTCACTCCGATTTGCGCAGACGGTGGCCAAGGCGAAGAAGAACTAAGTTCCAGAGCCTTGTCTCGAATGCTCCAGTTTGTTGGAATTCAGCTATGCTCAGCCTGGAACAGTACCTACGTACTTGCTGTGTGAGATCGTGCTTTGGCATCATGCTATCTAGTTCGCGATCTTGCTTCTGATACCCATGTACGATGCAGTCTCGCCGGTATCATCAATTGGCATTTGGTTACTACCTTGTATACGGAGGTATTGCTGTGAACAGACCATACAGGTCATCGAAGGTATGTATCACGACAGTCAATTCTCGGATGCTTGAGCACCCTATCCTGATCGCCCCAGCGTCCGCTGCCGTCCCACAATTCCCCATCCGTCTGTTTCGCCAGCTCACGCCGCCTCTCCATCCACCGCCTCAGCTGTGCATCACCGAACACCGAACGACAACCCCTGAAGGTGCTGTTGACGTCATCGTGAACACAGCGTGTTTCCTTCAGAATCACTAGTCTCCCGACGCTCCTCCCGAACGTCCGCGCCTCCTTCACACGTCCGATGGTTCCACCCTTGCTGAGCACATCTCGGTTGGCTATCTCTCGGCTGTATCCTCTGGCGTATCTGTTTGCACCCTTGAATGCGGCTTTCAGACTGCGCAATATGCCCTGGGAGCTCGACGAAGAGCGAAGCTACCACCACTCCTACTTTGGTGGATTTCCCCCTTTGCAGGTCACCTTACTCGACGCCGTCGCCGCATTATGCACGCTGCTTGATTGTAACTCTGTCTGTGTGTCTCTCTTGGATACCACGGATCAACTCCTCGTGTCCTTGCCCCATCCCGCTGCCGCGCTGTTGCAAGAGGCTATTGGAACATGCCTGGCAGAGCTCCAGCCGCTTACCGTGCCAGGTCACAGTCCACGACTTCAACAGGCCCTGGAAGACAGGTTCACGGAGACCGCGTACGGCAGATGCTACGGCGCCCATCGCGATGCGGTATTCAACGAGGGCGAGAAGGCGCTTTCGCTAGTCGACACTACAATCAATGAGGCAGGGATTTCACAGGAATGCAAGGAGGAACAGGACAGGGGAGATGCAGGGGTTGCCTGTGGTCACGATAGTGACATTGACGAGGAGGAGTACGAACCCAAGCAGAGAGCTATCAAGCCCTCCGACATGCCGCGACTGCAGGGGCTCCGTCAAGCTCTGAGCGGCCTGCTCTCGGCCATGCGCACTGGCGAAGATTATCTCACTATCTACCACCGCGGTATCTCGGTCCTCACACGCGTAGAGGACAAGGATCTGGTCCCCGTCCTCCGGGGCATCGGTATGTGTGGACCCGCGCGTTCCTCAGTGTCTCGCTGATGCACGCGCAACACAGATTATTCACTGCGACTGACTGTCATCCGGAAAGTCTGCGCACTACCGTGGACCGTGCATACATTCATGCACGTTGCACGAAATTGGACCTCTGTCGAGCCTCAGGCAACGTTCCCGAAGTCTGTCACCTGGGTTCATCCGCCGCCGTCTTATCCGCCGCCGCCGCCTCTTTCGCTTCCTACCACAGAGGATTTGGTGATTGCACTTCAGGCTGTCTCCCCGGAGATGTCCCGCGACGACTGCGTCGCGGTCATCAAAGAGGGGTTCGAATGCTTGGAGGCATGCCGGCGGTGGAAGGATTCCACTGCCGGCGACATTCACGCCGAAGCCGTCCTCATACATCACATCATCAGTAACAAGATCGACGTGTACCCGTACCTCGCAACTTCGCCCATCGCTTTCTCCTGGTCTTGTTACGCATGCGCCCGGCTCCTTAGCGTGGTCAATGCAAAGCGCCAGCTGCGACTCGCCCTGCGAGGCTGCTCCGATGGAATGATCCTCCCCTCCAGCCTTCCTCCATTCGATGAGGACATCGAAGCCGCGCTTTTAGCGCAGCTTCGGGATGACGTGCGAGCTCTCGCCATGGGTCATTTGCAGGCCGTCAAGTATAAGAGGCCCGTTCGGGCGCCGATCTCATTTGAGCGGTTCAAAGAGTAAGTTGCCCTACTTCTGTATAGGCAGCGTGCACTGACGCTACCTCTGCAGTTCGGATGACTCGTCGCAGAACTCACAAGACTAGTTGCGTGGACCCTTTCAGGATAAAGTGGCCGAGTCAAATCGTGGATGAGTCCTGAGATCATGATGGAAGTGTTAACCGGTATGATGATTCCGGTATACTAGTACAACATTGGGCACAGAGTCCATACTCTTCAACAGACCGGCCAAATCATTCAAGATATGTCTCGAGACAGTCGATACTCAAATGCGTGCGCACTGGATATCAGCTCCCTACCCTGACCGCCCCAGCGTCCGTTGCCATACCCGCCGCCTTCCACATATCCCCATCCGCGTTCTTCACCAGCTCGCGCTCCCTCTCCAGCCATGTATCACCCTTCAGCCACTGCTGCTGGTCCGCGAACACCGGGCGACAACGTCGAATGGGCACCTCCGGCTCCTCGCGCACAGTCGGTAGAGTCATCCTCCTGCTTGGGGTCGAGGGTCGTGCCAGCGCGAGGAACGGACGGAGGGATTCGAGTGGCAAAATGGGTTAATGTCACGGGAGATAGCAATATTTTGGTCAACGTTGCGCCGATGAAGGTCACCTTTTGCAGGAACCCCTTCCTCTCGTCCGTTTGCGCTGATTTTCGGTCTGTATACTGGCCTAGCCTCTTCTGTCACAGGAAAATTACTCTGGTGTATGTCCTCCTCTTCGTCCTCATTGAATGATGAAGAGATATCTCCCCATTCTCTGGCGCTTGCTCGCTCGCGCTTCGTGTTTGCGTGCCAAGAGCTTGCGTACGAGCAGGAGCGAGCGAGCGAGCGACCAGGAGCTTGCGTTTGGGATCGGTTCAGGAATTGTCGGAGCTTGCGTGCACCCAGGGAGGTGCTGGTGCACTTGGAGAGTACGTACTCGATAGCGAGGTACGCTAAGGGAGGGCGCTAGTCCGCGCGACCCTGCCCTAAAAATGCTCTGAGGCTGCACTGCTTCGTCCGTTTCGACTCCTGTTGGCTCGACACAATCCCCTCCTATCGAATTGACACTATGATACTACTGTCTGTATCTTCAACATGCTTGACGGTTCCTTTGGCCGACCACCTCTGCCGGTCACGTCTCCGTTGACCATGTCTCAGCTTTCCCCCCTGGCGTATTTGCTCGCACCCCTCAATGCGTCTTTCGCCCTGCAAGATATGCCCTGGGTGTTCGACGAAAAGCAGAGCTATCACGACTCTCAACGTGGTGGATTTCCCCCGTGGCAGGTCACCCTACTTGATGCCATAGCCGCATTATGCACGTTACAGTCCGACTGCTCCTCTGTCTGTGTCTGTCTCTCGAATGCCACACAACTCCTCGTGTCTTTGCCCCATCCCGCTGCCGCGCAGTTGAAAGAAGCAATTGGACGCTGCCTGGCAGAACTCCAGCCGCTTTCCGGACCCGGCCACGGTCTACCACGCAGTGAAGCAGCGCCCCTGGAAGACAAGTTCATCGTGACGGCGTATGGCACGTGTCATAGCGCCCATCGCGAGGTGGTCCGCACGGAGGTCGTGAAGGTGTTGGCACAGCTAAATAATGCCATCAAGGGGGCAGTGGGTTTACAGGAGCCCGAGGAGGGACAGGAAAAGGTCGTGTGTGCAGTGGACGGTGGCGTTGACGAGGATGAATGCGACGAACCTGATGAAGAGAGAGCTATCGAGCGCTCCGACGTACCACGACTGCAGGAGCTATGCCAAGCTCTGAGCGATCTGCTCCTCGCCGTGCACATGGACGAAGATAACCTCACTCTCTATACCCGCGGGATCACGGTTCTGGCACATGCAGACGACAAGGATTTGGTCCCTGTCCTCCGGGGCATCGGTATGTGTGGATCCGAGCATTCTCTCTGTGTCTCGCTGATCGCAAGTCCAACATAGAGTATTCACTGCACCTCAATGTCGTCCGGAACATCTGTGCATTGCCTTGGACCGTGCATACGCTCATGCACATTGCACGAAGCTCGACCTTGCTAGAGCCTCCAGCAACATTGCCAACGTCGGTCGCGTGGATTCATCCGCTGCCATCCCATTCGCCGCCGTCCCTGCTTTCGCTTCCCAGCACAGAAGAGTTGGTGGCCACACTTCAGGCTGTCTCCCCGGAGATGTCGCGCGACGACTGCGTCGCGGTTATCAAAGAGGGATTCGAATGCTTGGAGGCATGCCGGCGGCGCACCAATTCTAGCGCCGGCGACATCCACGCTGAAGCCGTCCTCATACATCACATCGTCAGCAACAAGATCGACGTGTACCCGTATCTCGCAACTTCACCTATCGCTTTCTCCTGGTCTTGTTACGCTTGCGCCCGGCTCCTCGACGTGGTCAATGCAGAGCGCCAGCTCCGACTCGCCCTGCGAGGCTGTTCAGATACGATGATCCTCCCTTCCAGTCTTCCTACCTTTGGCGAGGATATCGACGCTGCGCTTTTAGCGCAGCTTCGGGATGACGTGCGAGCCCTCGCCGTGGAACTCTTGAACGCTGGCAAGTATGACCCGCCAGTCCGAGAGCCTATCTCATTCAAGCAGTTCATCGAGTAAGTTGCCTGCTTATAGTACTTCTGCATAGGCAACGTGCTGACCACCTTTACAGTTCGGGGGACTCGTCACCTAGTGCACAGGACTAGATACGTAGACCCAGTGCGCGATCGTTCGGCCTCGGAGTCAAATTGTACGTCTGGAGCTTGAATTTGAGAACAGGATGGATGTATTTGGAGTACTTTCCAGATGTCTTGAGGGAGGCACGGCCAAGGACGCTCTGCCCGCTGTCCACGCTCCTGCCATCAACCATCGTCCCGTCCCTATCAGCTGTCAACGGTAAAAGATGTACGATACGCAATAACATTCATGGTATCACAAAAGTTCGTGGGGCACCGACAAGCATGCTGCGTCTGTAAGTGGACACTCTACCTTCCGAGCAAATGATCGGCGGAAGCCCAAGATGATACAGTATGGCCGCGAAGTTCACGTTCGTCTGGCTGGTGCGTGTGTTCGCCACTCGTGTGAGGCAGCATTTGGAGTGTGAGTGGAGTACACAGCGCGGGCGTTCGATATCATGGGATCGCCTTGTGGATGACTTTCTGCACGGCATGGCTTACTGCAGCTGGCAACCTCGACCTCAAGACGGGAAACTTGCTGTACCTTCAGTGGGTCTACCTCTTCGTGTGTATCGCGCATTGGCGCATTGGTCTAGCGTGACTAGCTTTGCTGACCAGCTTTCTTCTGCCCTCCTTACCAGTACTGATGCATGAACTATCTTCCCAGATCCTCTTCGCATGACGCCGCTTACAATTGACGTTCGCAGCTGGGTATTGATTCCCAGCTAGTGATTCCTATCTAGTTCGCGATCTTGCCATGTACAATGCAGTCCCGCCGGTATCATCGATTCGCATTTGGTATACTAAATTGCAAGGAGTCCATACTAGTCAACAGACGGGCCAGATCATCCAAGACTCTCATGATGGTCGATGTTCGAATGTGTGCGCACCGGATATCAGCTCCCTACCCTGACCGCTCCAGCGTTCGCTGCCATCCCCGCCGCCTTCCACATATCCCCATTCGCCTTCTTGACCAGTTCCCGCCACCTCTCCATCCAAGGCTGCAGCTCTCTCTCCAGCCGCGCATCACCTTTGAGCCACTGTTGCTGGTCCGCGAACACGGGGCGAGACCGTCGGCGAGGCACCTCCGGCTCCTCGCGCACAGTCGGTAGAGTCATCCTCTTGCTCGGAGTCGAGGGCGCGCTTCCCGCGTGCGAGCGCGAGGAACGGACGGAGCGATTCGAGTGTGCGGAGGAAGGCTCGGACGGTATGGTCCGTGGTCGTCGAGGCGTCGAGGGTCCCGCCGCTCCGAAGGGGGAAGGCTCGTCCTCTGCCACTCGTGCAGCGAGCACAGCGGCGATCCGCGAGGACGAGCGCGGCGTCGCGGTGAGGGGCTTGATGGGAGAGGAGAACTTCTGTCGCTTGGAGGGCGTGGCGAGCGCGTCGAACTCCTCGTCTTCCTCGTCGATGGGACCGTCGAACGCGACTTTGCGCTTGTGGCTTGGAGTCTTCGTAGGAGAGAGGTCTGCGCTTGGCGCACGCAGGGATGACTTGGACGGAGAGCGCAGGAGGGAACGCGAGGGTGTTGGAGCGGGAGGGGGCAGCGGTGGGGGGATCGTAGTTTCTTTGGTCGTGCGCGGCTTCGCGGGCGAGACAGTCGGGGCCCTGGAGGGTCTACCCCCCGCCTTGAGCGAGGCCATGTCATCCTTGATAGACTTCTCAACACCTTTGCATACTTCATGCAGCGCGTCTGTGATCTCCTCGAACTGGTCCTTCGAGACGCTGTGCTCCTCCCGGAGAGTGTCTATGTCGAACCTTTTCTGTGGGCGGTGGTGGTATTGTGACCACTTGCACCAATAGTGCAGAGCAAGAAATAAGACATACCTGCATGACTCGTAGTGTCCAACAGAAGATAGCGATCGTCACCGCGTCATACACTCGCCCAAATTTCCGCCGCATCTCAAGGTTCCGCATGAATGCGTTCTCCGCCTTCACCATCCATTCTGTCACGATGCCCGGTCTCCCAAGCCTGTATTCGTCCACCAAGCTGCGGTACGACAATCTTATGGGGGCCTTC
>WJSG01022180.1:0-11080 GCA_016618145.1 Sanghuangporus lonicericola
CCGCTGCAACCTGCCCGCCCCCGAGCTCGACGGTGACCGTAACGGTGACCCCCAAGGCCACCGCGCGCGGTTAAGCCTTGCACTGGCTCGACTTGACCTGATGAACGTCCACCCTGGCATGGTGAAACTATTGCTGCACTGCGGAAGGAACTTCCACCAGATACTTCCTTCCGTTACCCTCTTTCTTTCTTTCTGGCTTGCTTTTGCTTCTTCCATGGGTACTGTTTGCAGCAATGTGTATTCTTAGCTTCATACTGAGCTTCCGGTGATTTACGTTGTATCGATATTCTTACGCCTTCTTGCATTCATTTACTTTCCGCTCGCTACTGCTCCGGAATATATCTCGCCTTCGGGCACAGGCACCTCATGTATGTGGACTGATGTCCCGGTCGGATTGAACTTTGAACGCTGTCATCGATTTCCCGGTGACTCTGAAGACGGAGGTGATTGTGCGGCGTCAGGCTCGCGCGCTCCGCGGACACGAAATCCCATGCAAGCCAGCTGTCGACCCCGCCTTGCCTCATACGCTCATCAACCCCGCTCGTGGGCTTAACCATCGCGTTTGAACCTACTCTCTCAAGCGCGACGCAATGTCAGACCGCGGATACGTCAATCTTATTCGCCATCTCACTCGCACCTCCTCTACTCTCCCGCTCGAGACTATACAAGCCTCCATCGCACACTACCTCGCGCGACCACCTGTGCCCATCCCCGGCTCACCCACCGCACTCACCGCGGCGGTCCTAGGGAGCCCACTCTTCCGCCCGTACACGTATGTGAAGCTCACCGTGCTCGCCGTCGCGTTCCGGCATGCCGTACACCTCCGCGTCGCCGTGCACAGAGCAGAGGCGGAGCAGAGCCCTGCGAGCATTCTGCCCCCGTCGCGCGGAGTGAACGTGACTGCGAGGCTGGCGAAGTGGACTCGGGCGACGTTGGAGGGGTTCGCGGGGAGCGCGGCGGTGATCAGGCTCGCGTGTGCGTCGGGGATGTTACTTGGCTTGCAGGATTGGGACGCAGAACTGAAGGTCACAGAGAAGGAGGCGAGGGTGAGGGCGAAGGTGGAGGAAGAGGTCGTGCTCGCACTTGCGGAGGTCGTGGATACATATGCAAGGGAGGGCTCGGGGTGGGAGATGGATTTCAAGAGAAGCCTGGCGGCCAAAGGCGTGGAGGAAGGTGAGAGATCTGCTGAACCTCCACAGGATGGTACTGAAATCACCTCAAGACCCACTTGCCCTGGCCGTCCTGCTTGCATCTCAATGTGCCCAGTTCGTCGCGCCGCAACGCCTGCAGGCCCTTCCGTTACCAGTAAGTCATACTCAGATATATGCACACACACCCGCTGATTCCTGCGTTGTCTAGACTGTCGTAGACATCCTCTTGTCCACAATCGAGCGTTCTTACCACACTGGCACGTTCCTCTCACAGGCCTCAACTGGAGTGCGTCGAGATGCGGAGGATAAATTGATCATACTTGTACGTGCACGTCCTCACTCGTACCGCATGTTACTAACTGTTCATGTAGAGCAAGAGTGCCTTTGCCCAAGCCGTGCGGAGCATTGCCAGCTCGACGTATATTGCATCCATGGCATCGTTAGCAAGGTTTACCGCCCTCTCACTCACCGTCCTAGTGGAATCCCGACGTGTACCGGGCTGGGACGCCATAGGACGTACGCTTGCCCGCCTGCAGTCACTCACCGGTACAGTGGAGAAGGATTGGTTACAATGCCCGCTGGCGGGCGTGAACGAAGACAGCGACCTTGCAGATGATACTACCCGCGAGATTGCGACAGCGACTTGGCAGGTCCTGAAGACGCTACTTTTCACTACCCTCATGGTTCTGCAGTCCATCCTCTCCACTGTCGTGTTTGTCCCCGGCCCGCAATCGACTGCCTCTTCATCGGCGTCACCCCTGACACCTTCACCGTACGCCGTAGCCCTGGACGCCCTCCACACGCTCTCCCATCTCTCCTTCGTGATGCCACAATTTGGGGGCGTCGCGTCGACCTCCGAGGGAGGGCTGCCAGAGCTGAAGCGCGCCTTCTACATGGCGTTGGACGTGCTCTCAGCCAGCGAAGCCGAAGCCGGGAGGTTCGTCCAGGAACTGTGCCATCATGAGACAATGTCCGGGAAGGGCAAAGGTTGGCCTGCTATTTCGCATGTATCAGGTACATGGTGCTTATTTCTTGACTGTAGCCGTAGAGACGCTTCCTCGTGTTCTCCTTGACGCAAAGAAGGCATTCGCACTTGCCTGTGTGGAGCAACTGGTACCGGTCTTGTCAGAAGCAGTCATCCAGTCTCAGGTGTACCCTCTCTGTTATCCGTACGTCACTATTCACATGTGTGTTCTTACTGCTAATGTTGCAGTCTCCATGGTAGACATTTGTGGGATGCAAGTCATCGCGAGACATACGAGTCGGCACATTCAGTGATGCTGGCTATTTTCGTATCGCACGCCAAGAACTCTGGCGTTCAGAGATCATCCGAGCACGCGTTTACGGAGAGGATCCTCCCCATGTACGCCCATTGTCTTGTTGAGGTACGATTCAACGCTTTGTTTTGCACACGAACGAGACTGAGCTCCACCATGCAGAACTCCTTTGACGGACGACTGAGCACGACCCAGCTCTGCATGGCCTACGCAGCGCTAGTCCGCAGCGCGAGCTCCTTTGGATATGCGAGTGCCGCCGCACAAGGCAGCAGCACAAACGTCGACGCCGACTCGATGGCGTGGTTCTGTATCGAAGTGCTGCTGGACGCCATACGGCACGCCCGCGCCGCTCCAGTGAAGGCGACCTTGCCATACTCACCCGATGCCCAGGCATCTTCCTCGTCCTCGCCGCCCGCTCCCGTGACCGAGCAAGAGTCCTTCGACATACCCTCCGAGCATCTCCACCGGCTGCAGCTCGCGCTCATCGCCACCGTTCCCTCCGTCTCGCTCATCCTCCTCCCACGTCTTTTGGCGGAGGTCAAGGCGATCGTCGTCTCTGTCTCATTGCCGTCCCTGGCACATGATGCTTCTGCGAGGCGCATCGAGGAGATGCGTGCAGAACTCGTGGAGGCGATTTTCAGAGCTATCTCGCAGGACGTCGGCGATTCGGAGAAAGACTATGCCATCGAGTGGTGGTACGAGAACCGCGAGGAGTTGGTGCTGGCCAAGGCCGCCGCCAGGCATCCTGTGTTCGACGGTGTCGAGGCCTCCGCCCAGTCCCACGCGCCAAACATCGTCTCTCGTCTCTAGAGGTCCCAAACTGTCCGTTCTATACCTATTGACGGTTTTGTGGGCCCGTCACTGTGTGTATCCATTGTTGGTGTTTCGGAGTTCCATTGCTTGTGCTATTACAACACAGATATAGATGTTAACCAAACTTCCAAAGCTGCCTCATTACGAGACATTAAAGTTTCGCCTTGTCACCCTCCCTCTTCTTCGCCTCTGCCGCCGCCTTCTCCATCATAGCCCGCGTCTCGGTCGCAGCCTCGGCGAGGAAGTGCTTGAGGGTGGCAGTGTTCCGCTTCAGGCTGGTGATCGTCCAGCGGATGTAGTGGTCGCCGATTGAGTACGAGAGGCCATAACCGTCGGGGACGACTGCGAGGCAGCGTCAGAACGATAGCCAACCCCAAGCCAGTGTAGAAGAGCGAACTTACCTTCACCGTATCCCCAGCCATCGAGGAAGGGAGAGGAGAGCTGAGACGTGGACAGCTCCCAATGGCTGGTCTTGCTGAATGCCTCGTCTGTGTAGATCTGAGGGACGGGCTCGCCCTCCTTCAAGCACTTCTTCAAGCCGAAGAGGTGACGGTCGACACCCTGGCCGTCCGCCGCCCAAGCAGCATACTGCAAGTGACGCGAGATGGCCTTGCGGAACAGCGCTGCACGCTGCTCGTCCTGCATCACACATACCATCAGCTCAGCCTCTGCGATACGGAGCAGGGGACAGGACAAGGACTCACAGTCTGCGCAGGGTCGAGCATCGCCTCCGCCCACGCCTTGCTCTCCTTGCTCGCACTCCGAATGACCTCCGTCCTGCCGAGCTGGTACTTCCGCGTCTGCGCACTCTCGTAGCACACTCCCGGGCGGTTGAACATCTTGTGGAACGCCAGCTGCTTCACCATCTGCGCCCACGCGTCGGGGCTTGCCTTGTGCGCCTTGATGTACTCCTTGCCGTACCCCTCGTAGTGGAGCACCTCCATATCGTGCTGCCCGACGAGCGCATCAAAGTGCTTCTCCGCGTCCGCGATGTACCGCTTGGTCTTGTCGTCGAGCGCGAAGGTGAGCTCCTTGGGCGGCTCGAGGTCCTTGCCGGTCTCCGCGCTGCGCGCGGGCCCGAGGTCGGGCTTGCCTGCGGCGAGCGAGGCGAGCATGAACTCGTTCAGACGCAGGGTGGGTGTGCCGTCCATACAGGAGTGCTCGCCGAGGAAGCCGGACTTGCCGTTCTCGAACACGATGACTGCACCAGATGTCAGCCGAGTGCAACACGATGTAAGTAGAGTAGGCGAACGTACACTGGTGCTTGTCAAAGAAGCGGTTCCTGCCGTCGCCGACCCAGCATTGCCAGCTTGTTTCTTCGCGCGTCACGGGCTTGGTGTCATCCAAAGCGATGACAAGGATAGCAGACTCGATCTCCTCGAGCGTAGCTGCATTCGCTGGCGATGCTGCAAGCAGAGCAGCGCGAGCCTTGCACACAGTCAGTACGGCCGGTCCTTGGCATAGTCAAGCAGAAACTCACGTCTGTCCAGATATCGCGGTTTTCCGATGTCAGCGCACCAACTGGGACGGCCTTCTCATTGCCCGCCAGCTCGATGACCTTCTCAATCTGCGCCTCGAGCTCCGCAGCGGAGAGTTCCCGACCAGACTTGTCCGCAAGCGCGACCTTGTAGAACTTGTTCTTGCGAACGAAGACCACGTGGTTGTGCGTCGCAGGATCGAACTTCTTCGCAGTATCTGAAGGCTTGGTGGGGTAACGGCACGAGTGGAAGCTGGGCGGTCTCATTAGCACAAGCAACCAAAGAACTCAGCGAGTTGCTTACAGCCACTCATACGACTTCATGGCCAAGGGCGCACCGCGCACCTTCTCTGGCTCGAGCTGCTCGCTATGGTACTCAACCGTTAGGAACTCCCTCGATCGTATCTACGAGGGACACTGACCTCTCGACGAGTGCCCGGAACGGCAAGACGACCTTCAACAGCTGCGCCGCTCTCTTCGCCTGCGACGGCCGCGTCTTGTCGTCGACATGGACATAGAAGTAGCTCACGTAGACAACCACCGGGTCGCGGTAGCCCATGTACGCCGTCTCGTTCCACCAGTCCGCAAGCCAGCTAGCCACACCCGGCTGTGCGGCTCGCGCCTGCAAGCGCTCCTGCAGGACCTTCGCCTGCTCCGAGTTGAGGAACTTGTGCACCGCGGCCTGCGTCTTGGCGAATTGCTCCTTCGTGACATGCGGCTCGACCGTCTCCAGGTACTTCGCGGCGGTGGAGGATAGTGGGGGAACGGGCAGCTTGGGGAGCGATGCTTCGTACCGGAGCATGGGGCCCTTGCTGGGATCCGCGACGTACCCTGGCGGTACGCCCGACTTGCGGGGCGCAGAGGTATTGAGAGTGCGCGGTTTCGACATTGCAGTTCTATGAGACTTCTACGAGATTGTTAGCTAATAGCCGAAGGCACTTCAGAATGTGGGGGACGTTGGTAAGACAGCGCGCGGGGCGACTGCAGTGCGCTCGAAGTATGTAACCTCGCACTGCGCTCGTACGGAAGGGACGGTGGATTGGGTAAAACGGCGACTGGGCGATGCATCTTCCGGAGTCGGCGAGCCTCCACAGAGACGGACTCCCGTCGAGCCTCCCCATCGTTCCTGCCCCAACCTGACGGAAATGCACCGGCTGTACCACCTGCGCGCGATCGGAGCACAGTCTCAGGGGCAGGGGAGGGGCGGCGAAACCCAGTGACATCCCGCAGAGTCAAGCTGGGCAGCATAACGGAGGAGAAGCGGGACAGACGGGTGGGGGGTGGAGGGCGAGGTGAGGTCTGGTCGAAGCAAGACGCTTCACCAACGCGCATCGCGCTCAGTCGCCCTCATAACTGCAGCGGCCCGTTCCGCAACCGTCTCGTGTGCAAGTCCCACGTATGCTCTCACAATCCGGCCATTCAGTGCAGGCCTGCTTCCTGCTTCCTGCTTCCTGCGTCCCACCGTCCCGTGCCGTCCAAAACCGCACCGACCGAAGCCAAGATTGACGCGAGCACTCACCAAAAGCGTAACGGACCGAGAAGTGGTGCGTCGTGTTGACTGGAACATGAAAGACGTCCTCCGGTGTGTGTGTTCGTGCGTGCGGTCCTGGTCCAAGGGAGCAGCGGCCGATCGCAGAATGCGGGGTAAATATAAGGGGGCGTTAGGGTGGACGTGAGTGGTGCGCCGAGAACCTCTAGATCAGTCTAAGTAACAGCGTCGATCGCAGTGCGGAGACCGGAAGGATGAGAGACTAGCAAGCAGAGCGCGACATTCCTAGAGTCGGGGAACCGTTGCAGACCGTCGCGCGCGGGGACGGTCTGCATATGTAGGCCCTCCGGCAATCCGCTACCCCGCATCCGGGCTTGATTGATGTTCACGAGGTTTGGATCGTCTTCGCGGCACATCCAAAGAGCCGGCCACCCAAGACGACTTTCCCCGCACTGGCAGTCCTTATGTACATACATACACCAGGCTGAGCAGCCTGAAAGCACTCCAAAAACTCGAATATCCAAGTGTCCACGTGTCTATGAATATATCTATCTCCAGTGTCTTGGCCCGCATCCCGAGGCCTCTAGGGACACAGCTTCTCCGCCACCTCCTCGATCAGTTTGCGCACCTCCGGCTTCTGCACCCCAGACTCCCCACATCCACCCTTCTCGAGCTTGCTCTTCAACGTCTCTCTCGACTGCAGCACCTCCAACAGCGACGCAAGCTGACCCTCATAGAAAGGCGACAGCCGCAACAAGAACGCCAGTGCCGCGACCAACCGGTGCACTATAGAACACGACCCACACACACATCAGCCCCCTGTCAACCACTTACCACAACACGAAAACGAAAGCACTCACCGACTTCCTCGCTCTGCGTCTCATTCGACAGCGTCTCCAGCACCGCGCTCACAAGCTCGACCTCCCACTCCTCCTCCTCCTCCACCTCCACAGTCGGCGTCCCCCGCAGCCGCTCGACCCTGCTCTTCTGCAGCGCCGCCGCGACGTTGAACGCCAGACCCGCCGCCGCCGTCCGCACCGCCGCGTCCTCGTGCAGCAGCGTCGCGACCACCACACGCGTCACCTGCGCCCGCTTCCCGCCCGGGGACGCGCGCGACAGGATCGTCCGGGCCAGCACGGCGTGCGCGAACCCGTTCGCGAGCATCCGGAGGACGGTGAGCAGGTAGTTGCGTCCGGCGGTCTTCTCGTCAGGGTCGGTGCTGTCGAGCACGTCGAGCGCTTTCTGCACCAGGACGTCTACGGGGTTGTGGCTGCCCGCTGGTGTGGGACCGGCGAGCCAGCTTGCGACGTGATCGTCGAGGACGGCCAGGCGCCATAGGTCGGCCAGGGGGAACAGCTGGGGCGGCTTGAGGGCACTGGTGAGACCAGACGTGGCGGCCGCCCAACTCGTCAGGATCTGCGGGGTGGTTGATACAGCAGGCTTCTTCGCCGGAGCAGCCGCAGACGCGTTCTTGTCGGGGAAACGGGACTTCATGAATGGCACTAGCGTTGTGGAGAGGATCTGCTTGGCGGCAGAGGTTCCTGCAGATTGGGGGGCGGCGTCGATGAACGAGGCAAGCTTTGTCGATACGGTATCCAAGGGGGGGACCTGAGTGAATAGGATGGGATTTGTCGAAAGCGCCTCGACTGCGGGCAGCGACAGCTTCGTGTGCGGATGTGCTATGCGTCCTAATCAGTAGATGCAATGTCATGAGCTGATGACAACATACGAGGGAACGCCTGGTAGAGCAACAGGTCTACTTGTGTGCGCAACTCAGGGGCATTGACTCCCTTCAGCTCGTGTGTCTGCCCATAACCACGTCAGCACGGGAGCACACAACACCTCGCACCAGCAACCCGCTCACCTTCTTGCCGTCCAAGAAGAACAAGAACGTCGGAGTGACCCTCACGCCCCACTCAGCCCCAACCTGCCCGCCCATACCCACAGCCATGTCCACCTTCACGAACGCCGGCCGGCCGCCATCGCGCCCGTGGGTCTTCTGGTGCGCGATCTCCTCGAACACGGGCTCGATCATCTTGCACGGGCCGCACGTCGCGGACGTGAAGAACACGACCGCGGCCTTGTGTGTCTGCAGCAGCCCGTGCAGCGAGGACGGATTCGTGCACATGTGGATGGGGCCGGCGACCGTCGAGCTGCCCGGGGCGGGTGAGCGCGGGAGGGACGTCGGGGCGGACAGGGAGCCCGTGGAGTATGCTTGTGCGGCGACTGCCTGGAGGAGAGCTGATGCGAGTGCGGGGTTGGGGGAGGCGGACGCAGCTTGCTGGAGCGCGTTCGGGGACGGCGCAATGGGAGGGGTAGGTGCGGCTCCAGGGACCGGACGACGGAACATTGCGTCTATTGTCGGACGGAGAGCAGCGCCGAATGGCGTAGAGAGGAAGTCGGAGGGAAGATCTGCGAGGAACGTCAGGAGCTGGCGTCGGTCGCGGGTTGACGGGGTACGCACCTTTGATCCAGGCGGGTATAGAGCCTCCGGTCAAGAAGCCGATGCAGTCGTTCGTGAATGAGTTGCAATTGAACTCTGCGGCGCATTCAGCGATGTTTCATGCAAGTAGAGTCAGATACCGACCTAGTAGATGGTACTATAGCCATACGCTATCAGCAACCGACCGAGCAACAGCCTGAGATGCACATACCTTGTCTGCAGTGTAATGGTCCCGTATCTCCGCCAGATACTCGTCAAACGTCTGCTCATCTATCGCCGTCTCGCCCATATCCAATATCTGCAGCGGTTGCCCATGCTGACGCATGCACAATCAGCACCCCCTCACCCCGAACCTGGCGAGAACGGACCGCTAACTCACATGCGATTGCCCCGGCTTCACGATCGAGATGCCCTGTCCGTAGAACACTTCCTTCCCAAACACAACTACCGATGTATGCCTGCGCTTCATTGGCATCTATCTCACTCCTCCTGCGGCACGCAACGAAGTAAGTTGGACGCACCAAATGCCGTCAATCTGTCTCCCGGTGAGCTGCCGCGAGAGCTGCTTGGCTAGGCCATTGCTGAGGTCGTAGACGTAGAGCTGGACCTTGGACATCTATAGCGGTCGGCTGTCCGTGTATGCGAAGAAAGAGAGCTCAGAGAATATACGAAGTGGTCGTGGTAGCGGTGAGAGTGAGTGCAGCGGTCGCAGTGCAAGTCGAAGTGATCGCGGCTCGAAAGCACTGGAAGGCAACGCGTCCCATAGGCCGCGATGACGTCGCCCCGATCGCAGCTTGCGCGTGATTTCTGGAATTCTCTTCTCGACGGGCGTCTGGCGTACAAACTCTGACTGAGGCACTCTGAGTGGATGTGCATCAAGCTCTATTTTGTTGGAGCGTAGCAAGACATGTAGATACGTGCAGGATGCAGGTGAGAGAGACATCTAAACGCTACAATATGGTACAAGCCTCGTAAGGGCATAAGTATATGCATACACGGAGATGGCATGAAGAAGACTGGAAGCGATGATGAAGTGCGAGAGCAATCAGACAGAAAAGACGATGGAGCACGAGCAATGAAGGCAGGGAGGCAGTCCGCCAGCGGACGCTCATGCCGAGGGGGTGGGCAGGATCTCGAAGCGGAGGCGGTCGCCTTCGGGGGTAACCCTGACCTGCTCCATCGTGTCGACGATGTAGTGCGCGCCGCAGTTCTCGATCTTCGAACGCTCGTGCGACGTACACACCGCAATCACGGTTGCGCCGGAGGCAACACCGGCCTTGATGCCCGACGGCGAGTCCTCGAAGACGACGCAGCGCTTGCAGTCGAAGCCGAGCTCCTTCGCGGCCAGCAGGAAGGGGTCGGGCGCGGGCTTGCCGGCCTTGAGACGCTTGTCGTCAGCGGTGATCGTCACCTCTGGCGGGGTGATGCCGACGCGGGTCATGCAACCGTAAGCTGGAAGGAGGAACAAAGTCAGCGTCGAGTACGAACGCGCACGGAGACAACGCGGCACATACCATAAGTCTTTGCGCCAGAAGTCGCAACGGCGTAGCGGCCCTTGGGAATCGAGCTCATGAGCTGCTTCACGCCGGGGAGGATGCGCACGGAGCGGTCGACGGCGGCGGCCTCGACTTGCCACGCCTGAAGCTGATGCTTCTTGACAAGCTCGTCGCGCCAGTTGGGGTTGACGGCGCCCTCCTCCTGCTCCTCAGTAATGGTATCCTCGAACGTCGCGGCATCGGACTCGGGGATGACTTGGTTGGTCATCGTGAGGAGAGACGAGACGCGGTGGAGGAAAGAAGGGCGGCGGAAGGCGGTGAGCTGTGCGAGGGAGCCGGCGAACGATGGTGCGCGAGACGATGCACGGGAGGTCGGCGTCGAGCTCGAGGGCGTGAGGGCGGGGGTCGCAGCACCAGAGTCGACGGTAGGTGTACTGGGCTGGGAGCCGGGGCCGTGCTTGTTGTAGGCGTCGGCGAAGAAGAGGATAGACTCCTCGAAAGCCTGCACCTCGTTGTCCATCTCGTGCTCTTTGATATGCGGCTTGAACTGTGCGAGATTGTCGACGGCGCGCTTGCCGTGGGTGGCCGCAATCACGTAGGCGGGGTCCTGGCCAATGTCCTTTGCGACCTTGCCCCATGCAGCCTCGACAGCGGAGATAGAGTCGGTGAGGGTGCCGTCCTGTCAACACACTCCCTTGGTCAGTACGAGTTAGGAGAAACAAGCAGGGTCGTTACACACCATATCAAAGAGAACGGCGTCGGCGTAGAAGNGAGAAACAAGCAGGGTCGTTACACACCATATCAAAGAGAACGGCGTCGGCGTAGAAGGTAGCAGTAGGCTCCGGAGACGACATGCGCTCGGGGGAGGAGGAGAGGTTTTGGGGGGTAGCAGACATGACTTCGGTAGACATGATGAGGAATGGGTATGGTATCG
>WJSG01022181.1:0-11012 GCA_016618145.1 Sanghuangporus lonicericola
CCGCTGCAACCTGCCCGCCCCCGAGCTCGACGGTGACCGTAACGGTGACCCCCAAGGCCACCGCGCGCGGTTAAGCCTTGCACTGGCTCGACTTGACTTGATGAACGTCCACCCTGGCATGGTGAAACTATTGCTGCACTGCGGAAGGAACTTCCACGAGATACTTCCTTCCGTTACCCTCTTTCTTTCTTTCTGGCTTGCTTTTGCTTCTTCCATGGGTACTGTTTGCAGCAATGTGTATTCTTAGCTTCATTCTGAGCTTCCGGTGATTTACGTTGTATCGATATTCTTACGCCTTCTTGCATTCATTTACTTTCCGCTCGCTACTGCTCCGGAATATATCTCACCTTCGGGCACAGGCACCTCATGTATGTGGACTGGGTGTCCCGGTTGGATTGAACTTTGAACGCTTTCCCGGTGACTTTGAAGACCGAGGTGATTGTGCGGCGTGAGGCTCGCGCGCTCCGCGGAGACGAAATCCCATGCAAGCCAGCTGTCGACCCCGCCTTGCCTCATACGCTCATCAACCCCGCTCGTGGGCTTAACCATCGCGTTTGAACGTCCTCTCTCAAGCGCGACGCAATGTCAGACCGCGGATACGTCAATCTCATCCGCCATCTCACCCGCACCTCCTCTACTCTTCCGCTCGAGACTATCCAAGCCTCCATCGCACACTACCTCGCGCGACCACCCGTGCCTATACCCGGATCACCGACCGCACTCACCGCGGCGGTCCTAGGGAGCCCACTCTTCCGCCCGTACACGTACGTGAAGCTCACCGCGCTCGCCGTCGCGTTCCGGCATGCCGTGCACCTCCGCGTCGCCGTGCACAGAGCAGAGGCGGAGCAGAGCCCTGCGAGCATCCTGCCCCCGTCGCGCGGAGTGAACGTGACTGCGAGGCTGGCGAAGTGGACCCGGGCGACGTTGGAGGGGTTCGCGGGGAGCGCGGCGGTGATCAGGCTCGCGTGTGCGTCGGGGATGTTACTTGGCTTGCAGGATTGGGAAGCAGAACTGAAGGTCACAGAGAAGGAGGCGAGGGTGAGGGCGAAGGTGGAGGAAGAGGTCGTGCTCGCGCTTGCGGAGGTCGTGGATACATATGCAAGGGAGGGCTCTGGGTGGGAGATGGACTTCAAGAGAAGCCTGGCGGCCAAAGGCGTGGAGGAAGGTGAGAGATCTGCTGAACCTCCACAGGATGGTACTGAAATCACCTCAAGACCCACTTGCCCTGGCCGTACTGCTTGCATCTCAATGTGCCCAGTTCGTCGCGCCAAAACGCCTGCAGGCCCTTCCGTTACCGGCAAGTAATACTCAGGCGATATATGCACACACACCCACTGATTCCTGCGTTGTATAGACTGTCGTAGACATCCTCTTGTCCACAATCGAGCGTTCTTACCACACTGGCACGTTCCTCTCACAGGCCTCAGCTGGAGTGCGCCGAGATGTGGAGGATAAATTGACCATACTTGTATGTGCACGTCCTCACTCGTATCGCATGTTACTAACTGTTCATATAGAGCAAGAGTGCCTTTGCCCAAGCCGTGCGGAGCATTGCCAGCTCGACGTATATTGCATCCATGGCATCGTTAGCAAGGTTTACCGCCCTCTCGCTCACTGTTCTAGTGGAATCCCGACGTATACCGGGCTGGGAGGCCATAGGACGTACGCTTGCCCGCCTGCAGTCACTCACCGGTATGGTGGAGAAGGATTGGTTACAATGCCCGCTAGCGGGCGTGAACGAAGACAGCGACCTTGCAGATGATAACACCCGCGAGATTGCGACAGCGACTTGGCAGGTCCTGAAGACGCTACTCTTCACTACCCTCATGGTCCTGCAATCCATCCTCTCCACTGTTGTGTTTGTACCCGGCCCGCAATCGACTGCCTCTTCATCCGCGTCGCCCCTTACACCTTCACCGTACGCCATAGCCCTGGACGCCCTCCACACGCTCTCCCATCTCTCCTTCGTGATGCCACAATTTGGGGGCGTCGCGTCGACCTCCGAGGGAGGGCTGCCAGAGCTGAAGCGCGCCTTCTACATGGCGTTGGACGTGCTCTCAGCCAGCGAAGCCGAAGCCGGGAGGTTCGTCCAGGAACTGTGCCATCATGAGACGATGTCCGGGAAGGGCAAAGGTTGGCCTGCTCCCTCGCATGTATTAAATGCATGGTGCTTACTTCTTGACTGCAGCCGTAGAGACGCTCCCGCGTGTTCTCCTTGACGCAAAGAAGGCATTCGCACTTGCCTGCGTGGAGCAACTGGTGCCGGTCTTGTCAGAAGCAGTCATCCAGTCTCAGGTGTACCCTCTCTGTTATCCGTACGTCGCTATTTACATTTGTGGTCTTACTGCTAATATCGCAATTTTCATGGTAGATATCTGTGGGATGCAAGCCATCGTGAGACATACGAGTCGGCACATTCAGTGATGCTGGCTATCTTCGTATCGCACGCCAAGAACTCTGGCGTTCGCAGACCATCCGAGCCCGCGTTCACGGAGAGGATCCTCCCCATGTACGCCCATTGTCTTGTCGAGGTACGATTCACCGCTTTGTTTTGCACAAGGACGGGACTGAGCTCCACCATGCAGAACTCCTTTGACGGACGACTGAGCACGACCCAGCTCTGCATGGCCTACGCAGCGCTGGTCCGCAGCGCGAGCTCCTTTGGATATGCGAGTGCCGCCGCACAAGGCAGCAGCACAAACGTCGACGCCGACTCGATGGCGTGGTTCTGCATCGAGGTGCTGCTGGACGCCATACGGCACGCCCGCGCCGCCCCAGTGAAGGCGACCTTGCCATACTCACCCGATGCCCAAGCATCTTCCTCATCCTCGCCGCCCGCTCCCGTGACCGAGCAAGAGTCCTTCGACATACCCTCCGAGCATCTCCACCGGCTGCAGCTCGCGCTCATCGCCACCGTTCCCTCCGTCTCACTCACCCTCCTTCCACGTCTGCTGGCGGAGGTCAAGGCGATCGTCGTCTCTCTCTCATTGCCGTTCCTGGCGCATGATGCTTCTGCGAGGCGTATCGACGAGATGCGTGCAGAGCTCGTGGAGGCGGTTTTCAGAGCTATCTCGCAGGACGTCGGCGATTCGGAGAAGGACTATGCCATCGAGTGGTGGTACGAGAACCGCGAGGAGTTGGTGCTGGCCAAGGCCGCCGCCAGGCATCCTGTGTTCGACGGTGTCGAGGCCTCCGCCCAGTCCCACGCGCCGAACATCGTCTCTCGTCTCTAGAGGTCCCAAACTGTCCGTTCTGTACCTATGACGGTTTCGCAGCCCCGTGACTGTATGTACCTTCCTGTTGTGTTTCGGAGTTCCATTGCCTGTGCTATTACAACACAAATGTAGATGTTAACCAAATTTCCAAGCTGCCGCATTACGAGACATTAAAGTTTCGCCTTGTCACCACCCTCCCTCTTCTTCGCCTCCGCCGCCGCCTTCTCCATCATAGCCCGCGTCTCTGTCGCAGCCTCGGCGAGGAAGTGCTTGAGGGTGGCAGTGTTCCGCTTCAAGCTGGTGATCGTCCAGCGGATGTAGTGGTCGCCGATCGAGTACGAGAGGCCATAACCATCAGGGACGACTGCGAGGCAGCGTCAAAATGATTCCCAACCCCAAACCAGTGTACAAGAGCGAACGTACCTTCACCGTATCCCCAGCCATCGAGGAAGGGAGAGGAGAGCTGAGACGTGGACAGCTCCCAATGGCTGGTCTTGCTGAATGCCTCGTCCGTGTAGATCTCAGGGACGGGCTCGCCCTCCTTCAAGCACTTCTTCAAGCCGAAGAGGTGACGGTCGACACCCTGGCCGTCCGCCGCCCAAGCAGCATACTGCAAGTGACGCGAGATGGCCTTGCGGAACAGCGCTGCACGCTGCTCGTCCTGCATCACACAAACCGTCAGCTCAGGCTCTGCGATACGGAGAAGGGGACAGGACCAGGACTCACAGTCTGCGCAGGGTCGAGCATGGCCTCCGCCCACGCCTTGCTCTCCTTGCTCGCACTCCGAATCACCTCCGTCCTGCCGAGCTGGTACTTCCGCGTCTGCGCACTCTCGTAGCACACTCCCGGGCGGTTGAACATCTTGTGGAACGCCAGCTGCTTCACCATCTGCGCCCACGCGTCGGGGCTGGCCTTGTGCGCCTTGATGTACTCCTTGCCGTACCCCTCGTAGTGGAGCACCTCCATATCGTGCTGCCCGACGAGCGCATCAAAGTGCTTCTCCGCGTCCGCGATGTACCGCTTGGTCTTGTCGTCGAGCGCGAAGGTGAGCTCCTTGGGCGGCTCGAGGTCCTTGCCGGTCTCCGCGCTGCGCGCGGGCCCGAGGTCGGGCTTGCCCGCGGCGAGAGAGGCGAGCATGAACTCGTTCAGACGCAGCGTGGGTGTGCCGTCCATACAGGAGTGCTCGCCGAGGAAGCCGGACTTGCCGTTCTCGAACACGATGACTGCAGCAGATGTCAGCCGAGTGCAACACGATGTAAGTAGAGTAGGCGAACGTACACTGGTGCTTGTCAAAGAACCGGTTCCTGCCGTCGCCGACCCAGCATTGCCAGCTTGTTTCTTCGCGCGTCACAGGCTTGGTGTCATCCAAAGCGATGACTAGGATAGCAGACTCGATCTCCTCGAGCGTAGCCGCATTCGCTGGCGATGCTGCAAGCAGAGCAGCGCGAGCCTTGCACGCAGTCAGTACGGCCATTCCTTGGCATAGTCAAGCAGAAACTCACGTCTGTCCAGATATCGCGGTTCTCCGATGTCAGCGCACCAACTGGAACGGCCTTCTCATTGCCCGCCAGCTCGATGACCTTCTCAATCTGCGCCTCGAGCTCCGCAGCGGAGAGTTCCCGACCAGACTTGTCCGCAAGCGCGACCTTGTAGAACTTGTTCTTGCGAACGAAGACCACGTGATTGTGCGTCGCAGGGTCGAACTTCTTCGCAGTATCTGAAGGCTTGGTGGGGTAACGGCACGAGTGGAAGCTGGGCGGTCTCATTAGCACAAGCAACCAAAGAACTCAGCGAGTTGCTTACAGCCACTCATACGACTTCATAGCCAAGGGCGCACCGCGCACCTTCTCTGGCTCGAGCTGCTCGCTGTGGTACTAAACCGTTAGGAACCCCCTCGATCGTATCTACGGGGGACGCTGACCTCTCGACGAGTGCCCGGAACGGCAAGACGACCTTCAGCAGCTGCGCCGCTCTCTTCGCCTGCGACGGCCGCGTCTTGTCGTCGACATGGACGTAGAAGTAGCTCACATAGACGACCACCGGGTCGCGGTAGCCCATGTACGCCGTCTCATTCCACCAGTCCGCAAGCCAGCTGGCCACACCCGGCTGTGCGGCTCGCGCCTGCAAGCGCTCCTGCAGGACCTTCGCCTGCTCCGAGTTGAGGAACTTGTGCACGGCGGCCTGCGTCTTGGCAAATTGCTCCTTCGTGACATGCGGCTCGACCGTCTCCAGGTACTTCGCGGCGGTGGAGGATAGTGGGGGAACGGGCAGCTTGGGGAGCGATGCTTCGTACCGGAGCATGGGGCCCTTGCTGGGATCCGCAACGTACCCTGGCGGTACGCCCGACTTGCGGGGCGCAGAGGTCTTGAGAGTGCGCGGTTTCGACATTGCAGTTCTATGAGACTTCTACGAGAATGTTAGCCGAGGCACTTCAGAATGTGGGGGACGTTGGTAAGACAGCGCGCGGGGCGACTGCAGTGCGCCCGAAGTATGTAACCTCGCACTGCGCGAGTACGAAAGGGACGGTGGATTGGGTAAACCGGCGACTGGGCGATGCATCTTCCGGAGTCGGCGAGCCTCCAGAGAGACGGACTCCCGTCGAGCCTCCCCATCGTTCCTGCTCCAACCAGACGGAAATGCACCGGCTGTACCACCTGCGCGCGATCGGAGCACAGTCTCAGGGGCAGGGGAGGCGGCGGAACCCAGTGACATCCCGCAGAGTCAAGCTGGGCAGCATAACGGAGGAGAAGCGGGACAGACGGGTGGAGGGTGGAGGGGCGAGGTGAGGCCTGGTCGAAGCAAGACGCTTCACCAACGCCCATCGCGTTCAGTCGCCCTCATAACTGCAGCGGCCCGTTCCGCCAACCTTCTCATGTGCAAGTCCCACGTATGTTCTCACAATCCGGCCATTCAGTGCGGGCCTGCTTCCTGCGTCCCACCGTCCCGTGCCGTCCAAAACTGCACCCACCGAAGCCAAGATTGACGCGAGCACTCACCAAAAGCGTAACGGACCGAGAAGTGGTGCGTCGTGTTGACTGGAACATGAAAGACGTCCTCCGGTGTGTGTGTTCGTGCGTGCGGTCCTGGTCCAAGGGAGCAGCGGCCGATCGCAAAATGCGGGGTAAATATATGGGGGCGTTAGGGTGGACGTGAGTGGTGCGCCGAGAACCTCTAGATCAGTCTAAGTTACAGCGTCGATCGAGTGCGGAGACCAGAAGGATGAGAGACTAGCAAGCACAGCGCGACATTCCTAGAGTCGGGGAACCGTTGCAGACCGTCGTGCGCGGGGACGGTCTGCATATGTAGGCCCTCCGGCAATCCGCTACCCCGCATCCGGGCTTGATTGATGTTCACGAGGTTTGCATCGTCTTCGCGGCACATCCAAAGAGCCGGCCACCCAAGACAACTTTCCCCGCACTGGCAGTCCTTATGTACCTACATACACCAGGCTGAGCAGCCTGAAAGCACTCCAAAAACTCGAATATCCAAGTGTCCACATGTCTATGACTATATCTATCTCCAGTGTCTTGGCCCGCATCCCGAGACCTCTAGGGACACAGCTTCTCCGCCACCTCCTCGATCAGTTTGCGCACCTCCGGCTTCTGCACCCCAGACTCCCCACATCCACCCTTCTCGAGCTTGCTCTTCAACGTCTCTCTCGACTGCAGCACCTCCAACAGCGACGCAAGCTGACCCTCATAGAAAGGCGACAGCCGCAGCAAGAACGCCAGTGCCGCGACCAACCGGTGCACTATAGAACACGACCCACACACACACATCAGCCCCCGTCAACTCCCACAGCACGAAAACGAAAGCACTCACCGACTTCCTCGCTCTGCGTCTCATTCGACAGCGTCTCCAGCACCGCGCTCACAAGCTCGACCTCCCACTCCTCCTCCTCCTCCACCTCCATAGTCGGCGTGCCCCGCAGCCGCTCGACCCTGCTCTTCTGCAGCGCCGCCGCGACGTTGAACGCCAGACTCGCCGCCGCCGTCCGCACCGCCGCGTCCTCGTGCAGCAGCGTCGCGACCACCACACGCGTCACCTGCGCCCGCTTCCCGCCCGGAGACGCGCGCGACAGGATCGTCCGGGCCAGCACGCCGTGCGCGAACCCATTAGCGAGCATCCGGAGGACGGTGAGCAGGTAGTTGCGTCCGGCGGCCTTCTCGTCAGGGTCGGTGCTGTCGAGCACGTCGAGCGCTTTCTGCACCAGGACGTCTACGGGGTTGTGGCTGCCCGCTGGTGCGGGACCAGCGAGCCAGCTTGCAACGTGCTCGTCAAGGACCGCCAGGCGCCATAAGTCGGCCAGGGGGAACAGCTGGGGCGGCTTGAGGGCACTGGTGAGACCGGACGTGGCGGCCGCCCAGCTCGTCAGGATCTGCGGGGTGGTTGATACGGCAGGCTTCTTCGCCGGGGCAGCCGCAGACGCGCTCTTGGCGGGGAAACGGGACTTCAGGAATGGCACTAGCGTTGTGGAGAGGACCTGCTTGGCGGCAGAGATCCCTGCAGATTGGGGGGCGGCGTCGATGAACGAGGCAAGCTTCGTCGATACGGTGTCCAAGGGGGGAACCTGCGTGAATAGGATGGGGTTTGTCGAAAGCGCCTCGACTGCGGGCAGCGACAGCTTCGTGTGCGGATGTGCTATGCTTCCCGATCAGTAGATGCAATGTCGTGAACTGAGGACGACATACGAGGGAACGCCTGGTACAGCAACAGATCTACTTGTGTGCGCAACTCTGGGGCATTGACTCCCTTCAGCTCGTGTGTCTGCCCAAAAACACGTCAGCACGGGAGCACACAAACACCTCGCACCAGCAACCCGCTCACCTTCTTGCCGTCCAGGAAGAACAAGAACGTCGGGGTGACCCTCACGCCCCACTCAGCCCCAACCTGCCCGCCCATACCCACAGCCATGTCCACCTTCACGAACGCCGGCCGGCCGCCATCGCGCCCGTGCGTCTTCTGGTGCGCGATCTCCTCGAACACGGGCTCGATCATCTTGCACGGGCCGCACGTCGCGGACGTGAAGAACACGACTGCAGCCTTGTGTGTCTGCAGCAGCCCGTGCAGCGAGGACGGATTCGTGCACATGTGGATGGGGCCGGCGACCGTCGAGCTGCCCGGGGCGGGTGAGCGCGGGAGGGAGGTCGGGGCGGACAGGGAGCCCGTGGAGTATGCTTGCGCGGCGACGGCCTGGAGGAGTGCTGATGCGAGTGCGGGGTTGGGGGAGGCGGACGCAGCTTGCTGGAGCGCGTTCGGGGACGGCGCAACGGGAGGCGTAGGTGCGGCTCCAGGGACCGGACGACGGAACATTGCGTCTATTGTAGGACGGAGAGCAGCGCCGAAGGGCGTAGAGAGGAAGTCGGAAGGAAGGTCTGCCAGGAATGTCAAAACTTGCCGTCGGTTGCGGATCGACGGGGTACGCACCTTTGATCCAGGCGGGTATAGAGCCTCCGGTCAAGAAGCCGATGCAGTCGTTCGTGAATGAGTTGCAATTGAACTCTGCGGCGCGTTCAGCGATGTTTCATGCAAGTAGAGTCAGATACCGACCTAGTAGATGGTACTGTAGCCATACGCTCTCAGCAACCGAGCGAGCAACAGCCTGAGATGCACATACCTTGTCTGCAGTGTAATGGTCCCGTATCTCCGCCAAATACTCGTCAAACGTCTGCTCATCTATCGCCGTCTCGCCCATATCCAATATCTGCAGCGGTTGCCCATGCTAACACATGCACAATCAGTACCCCCGCACCCCGAACCTGGCGAGAACGGACCGCTAACTCACATGCGATTGCCCCGGCTTCACGATCGAGATGCCCTGTCCGTAGAACACTTCCTTCCCAAACACAACTACCGATGTATGCCTGCGCTTCATTGGCATCTATCTCACTCCCCCTGCAGCACGCAACGAAGTAAGTTGGACGCACCAAATGCCATCGATCTGTCTCCCAGTGAGCTGCCGCGAGAGCTGCTTGGCTAGGCCATTGCTGAGGTCGTAGACGTAGAGCTGGACCTTCGACATCTATAGCGGTCGTTCTATGCAAGCTGTCCGTGTATGCGAAGAGAGCTCAGAGAATATACGAAGTGGTCGTGGTAGCGGTGAGAGGGATGCAGCGGTCGCAGTGCAAGTCGAAGTGATCGCGGCTCGAAAGCACTGGAAGGCAACGCGTCCCATAGGCCGCGATGACGTCGCCCCGATCGCAGCTTGCGCGTGATTTCTAGAATTCTCTTCTCGACGGGCGTCTTGCGAACAAACTCTGACTGAGGCACTCAGAGTGGATGTGCATCAAGCTCTATTTTGTAGAACGGAGCGTAGCAAGACATGTAGATACGTGCAGGATGCAGGTGAGAGAAACATCTAAACGCTACAATATGGTACAAGCCTCGTAAGGGCATAAGTATATGCATACACGGAGATGGCATGAAGAAGACTGGAAGCGATGATGAAGTGCGAGAGCAATCAGACAAGAAAGACGATGGAGCACGAGCAATGAAGGCAGGGAGGCAGTCCGCCAGCGGACTTGCAGCGGACGCTCATGCCGAGGGGGTGGGCAGGATCTCGAAGCGGAGGCGGTCGCCTTCGGGGGTAACTCTGACCTGCTCCATCGTGTCGACGATGTAGTGCGCGCCGCAGTTCTCGATCTTCGAACGCTCGTGCGACGTGCACACGGCGATGACGGTTGCGCCGGAGGCAACACCGGCCTTGATGCCCGACGGCGAGTCCTCGAAGACGACGCAGCGCTTGCAGTCGAAGCCGAGCTCCTTCGCGGCCAGCAGGAAGGGGTCGGGCGCGGGCTTGCCGGCCTTGAGACGCTTGTCGTCAGCGGTGATCGTCACCTCTGGCGGGGTGATGCCGACGCGGGTCATGCAACCGTAGGCTGGAAGGAGGAACAAAGTCAGCATCGAGTACGAACGCGCACGGAGACAATGCGCCACATACCGTAAGTCTTTGCGCCAGAAGTCGCAACGGCGTAGCGGCCCTTGGGAATCGAGCTCATGAGCTGCTTCACGCCGGGGAGGATGCGCACGGAGCGGTCGACGGCGGCGGCCTCGACCTGCCACGCCTGAAGCTGATGCTTCTTGACAAGCTCGTCGCGCCAGTTGGGGTTGACGGCGCCCTCCTCCTGCTCCTCAGTGATGGTATCCTCGAACGTCGCGGCATCGGACTCGGGGATGACCTGGTTGGTCATCGTGAGGAGTGACGAGACGCGGTGAAGGAAAGAAGGGCGGCGGAAGGCGGTGAGCTGTGCGAGGGAGCCGGCGAACGATGGTGCGCGAGACGATGCACGGGAGGTGGGCGTCGAGCTCGAGGGCGTGAGGGCGGGGGTCGCAGCACCAGAGTCGACGGTGGGTGTACTGGGCTGGGAGCCGGGGCCGTGCTTGTTGTAGGCGTCGGCGAAGAAGAGGATGGACTCCTCGAAAGCTTGCACCTCGTTGTCCATCTCGTGCTCCTTGATATGCGGCTTGAACTGTGCGAGGTTGTCGACGGCGCGCTTGCCGTGGGTGGCCGCAATCACGTAGGCGGGGTCCTGGCCGATGTCCTTTGCGACCTTGCCCCATGCAGCCTCGACAGCGGAGATAGAGTCGGTGAGGGTGCCGTCCTGTCAACACACTCCCTTGGTCAGTACGAGTTAGAGGAAACAAGCAGGGTCATACACACCATATCAAAGAGAACGGCGTCGGCGTAGAAGGTAGCAGTCGGCTCCGGAGACGACATGCGCTCGGGGGAGGAGGAGAGGTTTTGGGGGGTAGCAGACATGACTTCGGTAGACATGATGAGGAATGGGTATGGTATCG
>WJSG01022184.1:0-21373 GCA_016618145.1 Sanghuangporus lonicericola
AGGCAAGGTATAACACCGCCATCCGAAGCTCAATTTACTAATAGCATGTATACTACGTACAACTTTCCGATAAGCGTGTCACTACCACTTGAGGCTCGCAATGGAACTCCGAAGTTTCCGCAGTGATGACGACGCAGAGCCCGGAGTGTCGTAGAGGACGAGCGCGGCCGCTTCGATAGGATCCAACTACGTGGCGCTGGACGTCCTCCGGAGTTGCCGAATACCTTCCAATGGAAGGTTCAAACCCGAGAACATGCGACAGGTGTCAATGAATGGGTGAAGGATGGAGAAGGACGCAACAGGAGTTGACAGTGGTATCTCTGAGAACCTGTCCTGCTTTACATACAACTAATCACCATACAGAGGAGTACATGATACTCTACCATTCACACTTCGAAGCGGGCACAAGTAAATTGACGCGACGTGACGCGCCTTGCCGCGACTTGACGCGACGATTGACGCGACACGACGCGATGACTGACGCGACGTGACGCACCTTGACGCGACGACTGACGCGACCCAACGCGACTTGACGCAACATATGGAGATACTATTCCGGGATCAACAATGGTGGGAAGGCGAGATTCGTAGTTGAATCCGAGGTTCAGCTGGAGGGGGTCGCGGGCTTGAAGCCGGAGTGCATCATTGTCTTGTGAATAAATTGTGCGTCGGTATGTGAGCCTCACATAATAGATTCACCACTAGCACGCCCTGTGAGAGGGCCTGAATGGTGTGTAGAGCCTCAGAAGGAACAAGTGGTAAGGAAATCGTAAGTAGTAACGAGGAGAGCGCCAATTCTGGAGCATAGGCGAGCGAAACACGATCACGCGGACGCGCATTGAGACTCGGAGTGTCCGGTACTTTGTCCGGGTTAGAAAGGTATAGCTTTCTCTACAGCTTTAGTCACCTAATCCTTCTTTGCACGCCGAGGATGTATACGTATGCGCGTGGTCATATCCCTTTTCTCCCCGCCCTTCTGCGCGACGAGTTCATCGGACTGGATCTCTTCGGACCCCTGCCGTGCGACAGCGATTTCTGGGGCTGTAACATACTTCGGTCCTCGCTAGAGACCAGATGTAGTTAGTAATTTCTCCCTGAATCAATTATCAGTATACGTACCTCAAGAAGCTCTTCCGGGTCATCCGGGTAGAAGTCTGCAATATTCCAGCTGTCCGGAATCTCGTTGTATGGATCCCAGCACTCCTGGTGGTCCCCTGCATCGAGACCCCATTGGAACCACCCAGCAGGGCCCGCAGCAGCTGAGCGTTGGAACATTTGATACTCCAGTTCTCGCAGGCTTTCGGCATCGACGTCAACTGGTCGAAGCTCACTCTCATCCCAGTCCCGCCCTATCTGCACGCTCCATGCACGTTTCAACAGCTCATGTTCGTCCTCGGGCGCGTCTTCGTCCCGCATCCTGTACGCAAGAAGTAGCGTAATGGCGTGAGCAACGAGATGACGGCCCATCCAAACATGTCGAGTCTGAGGTGCTCCAGGGATGTTCCGGTCCAGCCAATTGTGAACTTGAGCGCGGGTAGTAATGTCGAGGTTCCCAACAAAGGGAACCAGGCCAAGTCGTTCAGCAGTGATCGAGGATTGCCTCTTCTCCTTGATAAGGTCGAGGACTGGAACTTCTGTAGCAATGGAGGACAGCTGCTGACCCGGCTCCCAAGCGGCGAGAGTTGTGAGGGTAGATATGTGCGGTCTTAACGCGGATTCAATCTCAGGACCAAACGGGGAAGATTCGGGGTTCGCGAGGATATCTTCATCCTGTTCCAGCATTGATGCAAGCTCCCAACGTCCGAGCTAAACATCGGTGGTTAGTACAATATGATCTCGTCTATGACACAGCACTGACCCGTATCTGACGTCGGGCCTCAGCATTATTCCATAGCTCGTCCACCAGGTCTCCTTCAGGTATGAGGCGGGTGAGATCCGGTGCGTTGCCAGTATAGTGACATAACCGCCATCCGCGCACCAGCCAGACACGCTGCGGAGACGTCTGCTCGAGCTGGAGAAGTCGAACGGGGTAATAGAAGTCACCATGCCTTGCCAGTGCTCCCTTTCCAGGTCTGTATGTTGTGACTGCGGTCAGGAGACGGCGCAACTGTGACAGAGACGAGTAGCTGGCTCACCGAAGCCTCTTACTCAGTGAACGAGGAGGTGGTCTTTGTCGGGCACTGGAGCGTGACCTGTAAATTATAAGTGTCAGTCGCTTCTTTGCGGATCTCAAGATGGAAGGGGGTGCAAACCTGTCGGCCATCAGGCAGTCCGGAAGGATATCACGGCCGGTGCACTCGTCGCACTCGAAGTCCTCTGTTCTGGACAGGTTATTAGCCCGTCCATTGCGCTGGCATGCGATATGAGAGTAGAGATCGCATGAGCTGCACTGGATTGTTTGAAGGCCGTCGGTCATGAGATTACCGTCTCCGAGCACTCCACACCGGCAGCGCACAGGATGCGGCGATGGAGCGCGTGACTGCGGCTCAAGTGGCGGTGGTTCCTCCACAACTATACATTCCTTGCCCGATCTCTTTGCTTTCCCGGAAGATTGCCGAGCAGCTTTGGTCCTAGTTGAGGCTCGCGCCTTCTTGCGAGATTCTATGGGTTGTTCTGTTGCAAGTGCAGTCGCCATCAGTACTATGAATGCCGCCATCAGGGGAGACAAGTGGGCGTACCCTGCGCTTCATAGTCAACGTATTTTCCCCGAGCTTGCGTCTCTTTAGATAGCCAGAAGCGGTCAGGGTTGGGAACAACTGCGACGTCCTCGACTGCCATCGCGAGGTGCGCTTTGTGGATGTCTTCAAGCTGCTCGCTGCTTGCGGTGATGCTATGTACGTCCTTGAGCTGACCGATGGAGTAGCGGTAGAAGGCCTCTTGCGTATCGGTACCTCCTCGAAGATGGTAGACAACATATGAAGTGTTGAAGTCACGGGGTAGTGGAGGGATGAGTGAGCGATCAGGGCCGGCAAGATGTGTGGAAACCTTGCTGTTCGGAATGACAAGGGCAACCCCCTTGTTGGCTATGTCATCGTAGGATGCCACTTGACCCCCGTTGCGCGCAAAAGGCTTCATTAGATGTCTTGATATGTAATGAGGGCCGCGATTCGGAGCCCGGAAAACGCGGCTGACAAGGTCAAAGATGACCTCGGGACGGTTTGAGGACGCTGTTTTGCGGGGTTTTGGGAACATGACGATCCTCTCGGGGTAGTCCCACCCTTCTAGCGGAGTTTCGAGGATGAGGACAACGGGAAGGGAGATGTAGATCTCTCGAAGAATGGCGGATCCCGAGCAGCGGTGTACCACAGGAGAGCCAGGAGTCTTCGTGATGTAGTCCTTGGTGTTCCGCCAACACTGTTCCATCACAAAGGGTTCCCGCTTCATATTGAGCAGATCCCGGAGCCACGACTGCAGCTTACCCTCATGCGCTTCGAGCACGGCCTCGGTGCCAAGCTGGAAGTGGAACTGGTGCAGGAAGGTGGTGCGGAGGTCGAAATGGGGCCGGGGATCGCCAGAGCAGCGTCGCACGCGGACATAGTATGCACGGAAATAGTGACGGATTTTTGCAAAGCGGTCCAAGTCTGGACGGCATGAGAGAGTTAGGATAGTGTTGATCCAAGCCTATATGGAATATCAGACTTAGTACAAGCAGGTATCAGCTATCAGGAGACTTACGAAGACGTTCTCATGACTGCTAGTGGACGAGATGATTGGGACTTCGGGGGACAAGACACGGTCTCCGAGGATAGCACGGAAGGCGTCACGTTGCTCGGTGAGGACGTCCACAGTGTAGTTGGGGCTGCTTTCTAGGAAGAGCGTGCGTCGGCGGTCGATACAGCAAAAGAGGTGGTAGATCGGAGCCTTCTCAACTCCAGAGAGCTCTGCGAAGCATCGCTCGAAGCTTCCGTAGTCTTGGAGGACTACATGGTATAATGTCTCGAGCGCGGAGTCGAGCCAGCAGGAGTTTTGCGACCATGCATAGCTCGGAAGCAATCCGTCAAGGGTTGTTTGCATGGACTTTGAATGGACCTTAGTCTTCGACTTCACGGGAAGGGCTCGCGGCGCATTGGGGAAAATGGGCTGCGTAGGAGTAGGAGGATTGTCGCTGAAGCCGTTCCATTCAGAGCACGAGTCGCTGTGATGTGCCGAGTCTTCAGATGCGTCTGTGGGTGCTGAATCGGAGTCGCTCAACACGGTTATCTTACGCAGGTGCACACGGGCAGGAGAAACATCCGCCTGTGGTATTGTGGGTTTGGCTTTCGATTTCCTGCTCTTTTTCGACGACCGGAGGAGATCCTTGGCACGATCAGGAGGGCGGCCATCGTTGTGATAGCGTACGGACG
This sequence comes from Sanghuangporus lonicericola, assembly GCA_016618145.1. NCBI lineage: Eukaryota > Fungi > Basidiomycota > Agaricomycetes > Hymenochaetales > Hymenochaetaceae > Sanghuangporus > Sanghuangporus lonicericola. The sequence continues at coordinate 4,344 of WJSG01022184.1, forward strand.
TAGACTTGCGCGTTGTGCGTGGGCCCGGACCAAGGTGCGGTTTCCGAGTGAGCTTGGTCCGGCCGTGTTGCTGAGCGGTCACTTTCCACCGTTCGGGCTGCCCATAGCGTATCGTGTGTCCGTCTAGCGAGAGCAGTTAGCTTCTCACGATATTCTGACGTAAAGTAATCGGACATACCCATAGCACTGGCAAGAATCTTGTCGTAATGCTCCACAAACCGCTGCAGGCACAGGAGCCCCTCCATGAGCTTGTGGTCCCGTCCGACAGCGCAGTAGATCTTCCAATGCATAGCTTCTTCGGCATTAGTCGTACTGGGAAGCGAATTCCACAAGACGGGATCCATGCGCCGCTGCGAGTTGAACAGCATCGACGCGTGTGAGTCCCTCATCCACCACTCCAGCCACGGTCCTACAAGCGGAAAGTCGCGGAGGATTGTCTCAGCAGTGACACGGAAGGCTGCGAGGTCTTGCGCTTCGACTAGCTCCTTGGCTAGTCGACGGAAGGCGAGGTCTTCTCCGAGAGGGACGACTCCACCAAGCCGTGCAAGCCGTGTTACACCCGCGTCGAAATGCTGCCTACATCCCCTCAGTAGCCCTTCTGCAGCAGCGCGAAGAGCGTCTACAGAGCGCGTAGTGCCTTCATGCTGGCGGAATTCGATGAACGCGTCTATGAACCCACTGCGTTCGGCCTCACTGAAGTCAACGACCTATGAAGAAAGGATTAGAGAGTCAAATATGGCGCACAGAACCTGTACCCACATTGCCAAAGTCATCGTCTTTGGAGGTGTCCCATCCGCGTCGATTTCGCTCTCGAGCGATGCTATGAAAGAGGGCGAGGAAGTGGTGCCGGTAATGGTCAGAGGTAGCCCCATTGGAGTACGAGAGGATCCCTGGAATCCAGCAGCGAAGAGAGAGCGAATAGCCGGAGGATATGATGAGCAGCGCGTTTCTCTGCACCCAGAATCCATGGGCCGCGTCAGACACGATCCCGTTGACCGGTTCTGAGCTGATACGGGTCTCTTTGACTAGTTCCGCAAGCATCAACGGCTGCTGCATCGAGATGACCGTGACGGGCCCGATGACCGAGTGAATGATGAGTCCGGGATTGTCCGTGCAAAACTGTGCAAACTCTCCGATGCTGAGCTGGTCGGGAGCGTTCGAGGACTGCGCCTTCTGCCGCACCTTCTTGACTTCGTACGCGATACGGTCCTTGTTGACTAGAATGGGAGAGATCTCCGCTGCGGAGCGACCAGGGCCGTTCAAAGTGGGTGCGCCTACCAAGAGCTGTAGAGGTCCGGATTTGGGGTTCCCCTCTACGAGAGCTTGGAACTCCTGTCGCTGTCGGCGATCGAGATGGAGAAGGTGAGTCGGGCGGGGATGATCATGAACACCTTCATGAATGTAGTGAATGCCATGCTTGAACCGGTAGAGCTTTTGAACCGTTCGGCACTCCAGGCGAACGAGAGACCCGCCGCAAAGACATGGCTTGTCAAGCTGCTTCAGAATCTGTTGCATACGTGTCTGAGGTCGTACCACCATCGTACACCCTTGCTCAGGGCACGCGAGGACTCCTCTGCATCGACGCTCCGACTTGCGCCCCTTGCGCCAGTCGTCAGCTTCGTCCGAACCAGACTTCGGCCCGGCAACCTCGCACACCCAATTAACCGCGAGATTGTCTGTCTGCTTGAGCTCGGCATTTGTGTACGTCCGCTCGAAGCTTCCGTCTGGCCAGCCGTCCCAATTTTCCGGTAGGACTACGGGATCCTTAGCCTCGTCTTCTGTGTTCACCGCTGTGGCGATCTCTGTGGACACAGGGGATGCCGAGCTTCCTTGGACGTAGCCAGCTACAAAGCATGAGGAGGAATATGCACAGAGCTTGAAACAACATCGTACCTGTTTTTAAGAGAGCGGTAACAACTTCAGCGATCGCTGACATGGAAGATGCAGGATGCATCGAGGTTGACTCCGCCGCACCCGATGGTACGTTCGCCCGCTCAGGCTGTATAGATTCCGGGCGGACTGCAGGCTCAGGCAATCGGAATCCTACAATTTTGCCTTTGAACGTTGATGAATCAGAGTTCTGGAAGGTATCAGATGTAAACTCGAATCAAAACGCACCGTGACCGTCATAAATTGGCAGATAGTCATTAGCGACCTGCTTTTGAGTAACTGTTCGGGTGAGGTCAGTCCAGAACTTCAGCTGAAGACGGCCGCAGTGGCAGTATAGCTCACTATTGTGTGTGAGAGCATCTGTGGGCGACATGTCACTTCTGAAGTACGCGAAAACATGCTTTGCGAAGCCCTGCACTTCTGTTAGTGACATTACATTCCGGGCGCACAGAATGACGTACCCAAACCATCACGTCCTCCGTCCTGTGCTGGCCAGGTAACGTTCTCTGCAGGTAGCGGCAGAACAGGTTCCTTCGAGTGTCAAGAGGGGACCTTCCACCGACCGCCAGGACATTCTTTTCCTAGCGTAAAATTTCCTAGGACATCTACGGGCCAATAATGAGTCTCCTTGGCCCTGCGCCGGGACGGAGGTATTACCTATTCCGGTAGCGTTCCGTATAGCCATAGCTTGGGCGTCTCGAATACTGGCCACTGCATCGACTCCCTGCGAGAAGTGCTCTGTCCAAGCAATGAGAACGAGATTTCATTGAATTCATGTGCACTCACACTCACGCATCGGACTGCTACCTCGACGCGTCCTTGACGCACCTTGACGCGTCCTTGACGCACCGTGCCGCGCCCTTGACGCACCGTGCCGCGCCCTTGACGCACCGTGCCGCACCATTGACGCACCGTGCCGCACCATTGCCGCGGCTGTGACGCGCCCTTCACGCACCGTGCCGCGCCCTTGACGCGCCTTGACGCGACTCGGACGCGACTATGCCGCGTCCTTGACGCACCCTGCCGCGAAGTAGGTGACGCGACGCCGAGGCAGATCAACTGGATTTCGCACATGCGCTGGATACTTAGCTCCGTAGGCACGATAGCAAGCATCTTACCAATTCAAATCTCAGCAAGTACCAATACCCAACTCACCTTGGCGAACTCATGCTGCCCCGCAAGAGTACAGTGAGTGCCTCCTGAAAGATATCACTTTCGTAGGTGGATCTCCTTCGAATACAGGTCTCGCCGCTTGATTTTCACTGAGGAAAGTTGTCCGCCAGCGTCGGGATCGAAGCAGTAAGGCTCCACTGAGATCGTGACTGCGAACTTTTGAAGGTGACGCTGACCATATTTGGGCTTTCGCGAAGGTACCTTAGCATATACTAGATACAACATGCAGAGTACATAGGAGGGGAGCGTCAAGGATCCCGCAGTGTGGAAGTAGGTCAGAGGAAGACACGAAGTTGACGCGCCTGAACGCGCCTTTGACGCGGAGTGACGCGGAGTGACGCGTCGCGTCACGTCGCGTCAGGTCGCGTCAGGTCGCGTCAATTTCTGTTTGCCCCTTCGAAGCCGCTCTATCACCGAACTTGCCGCCGAAGGACGGCTACCCACTTACAACCCGACAGCCTTGAGCAGCTTGTTGAAGTCGGGCGTACCGAGACCAGTGACAGGGTCCCAGCCAGCCTTCGCCGGGAAGCCGTTCGTACCGCAGCCGGGGTTCGAGCCGGACGTGATGTCGTTGAGCGCAGATGCGCCGCTTGAGTACAGGAAGGGGTTCAGGAACCCGAGGGGGCTCTTCCCAGCAGCGGTGAGGCGGTCGTTCACGAGGGAGATGATGCTCGCGAGCGTCGGACTCGAGCAGCTCGTGCCGTCGACGGTGCCGAACCGGCCACCGAGGACGATCTCGAAGTTGGCACCCTGTGTGGCGATGTCGGGGAAGCCGCGGCCGGTCGCGTTGTACCTGCCGGAATTGGTGCTACCGAGCGCCTTGATGTAGCCCGAGACGGCACTGGTTTGGTAGTCGGGGATGGCGAAGTAGTTGGAGAAACCACCGGCCGAGAATTCGGCTGCGGTCTCGGGGCTGAAGCCTTGGGTGGCGCCGACGGAGGTCATGCTGTCTCAGGCTGGTCAGGCACGAGAGCGTCAATAGGGATGGTACTACGTACAATGGGCAGCCGGAGGGGAAAGTCGGGACGAACTTGCTGCAGCTGGAGGACTGCGAACCGGAGACACCCCCGTCGCCAGAGGCGAACAGGATGGAGACACCCCGGGCACCAAGCTGCGCGTAAGCATTGCATAAGTTGCTAGGAGGAATACGTGAGTTAACCAAGATCACGAGCGCCACAAGTATACGTACATGGCGAGGTTGGAGGACATCGTGTTCTCGTTCTGACCGTAGCTGGTTGTTATGACGTTAGGGGGCGTGTCCATCTTGGAGATGTAGTTTACGGTATCGAGGAAGCCCTCGAGGCCGCCGTCCTGGTTGTCCTCGCCTACGGAAAGGAAAATAACGGGAACGCCAGTAGCAAGCCCGACCGTGTACTGGGTGTCGAGGTTCTTGAAGCAACTCAGGATTAGCTTATAGTTGTCCATTCGAGTGACGGCATGGACAACTTACAGCCTCAACTCCGGCCTCGCTGCTGTTTTGTGAGTTCGAACCGCCATCGAGCGTCTGAAGAGTGAAGCTCGTCAAAGACGAGATGTCCGTGCGGAACCGGGTCAAGAAGGTCTTAAGGTCAGCCTGGTTGGCGTACTGCTCGATGTAGCCGGTGACAGCGAGCTTGTTCGATGACTTGGTAGCCCGGGTCAAAGGGATGTTGTAGATGGCCTGCAGGCACGCGGGTGTGATGGTGCTTGCGCAGGACGAGGGGATTGTCGCGCGCGACGTCAGATTCTGGGCCTCAGGCTTGATCGGCGCAGAGAAGACGGGGAGGAGGCCCCTGGGGTTCGGGAAGGTGATGGTCGGATGGACGAGGTCAAGGTGGCCCTGAAGCTCCGCTGGGACGGAGTAGGAGAGGGTGCGGACGGCCTCCGTGCCGGTCTCGTCATGCGTGTAGACTGAGAAGTCGGCATCGAAGAGGTAGTTCGCCTTGCTGACGGGGACCTCGAACGAGAGCCAGTCGCCCGTGGCGGAGATCGTCTTCGCGTTGATGTCGTTCTCCTTCAGCCAAGCGTTGACGGCGTCGACGCTGTTCTGCGTGGGGGCAACGAGCTGCTCGACCTGTTCGCCATTGGAGTGATTGCGACGGTCAGTGCACCGCGGCCGCGGCGGCAACGTGGCATGTTACATACCTCTGCCTTGGAAAGGTGCTTGCCGTAGTTCGCGCTCGACGGCGTGCTGACGTCCATCAGCTTGCGCTCGAGCTCGGCGACGTTGCTCTGCACGAGCGCGAGCCGAAGCTTGAGGGTCCGGTCGGGCTGAGCAGCACCGCGCAGCGAGAAGCCGTCGGGGATGCCCTCGCGGGACTCGTGCAGCTTCATGTTGCGCGCCGTGGCCTTGCCCAAGACAAGGGCGATGAGCGAGAGGAGAAGGAAGCTGCGGGTGGCGAACATGGTGGCTCGGGGTGGCTGTTGCAGGGTGGAACAGGACCTTGGGTGCCTTTGTCAATGCTGCACGACCTTTATACTCCCTCGAGCTGGACTTTCCATGCGACGCGGGGAGCGCCATTCGTGAGCAAACCTATAGCCGTGTAGAGATAGCAGGGTGGTCGGTGTTAGATCGCACGGTGCCACCAATCACAGGAAGCGGCCCCAGTATCGGCGAAACGCTCAAACGAGAAGCATTAAGAGGGACTCCAGAGAGGAATCGACAAGGTCGAACAATCTTTCCGAGGCACTATGCTTCCGGTGATGAATCGACGTAGCTGGCCATGCTCTGGGTAAAGTAGTTCTCATGCACTAACAGCAGTGTACAAAAGTCAGAGCAATTGGCAAGGTACGAAGTTACCTTTCCCGTAGGCCCCACCTGATACGCGAAGAAGTTCAAGTTGGAAGTTGAAAGGAACTCCCTGGAGCTGCACTCGTCGCATCGAGTTTTGGCGTGAGCAAAAGAGGTTCAAGGTCAAAGCAGTGATAGATGTGTGTGCACCTCCGGGTCATGCATAGCGTACTAAGGAAGAAGGTCTCTGAAGGCTGAGCCTGCTGGCAGCGCGGCGTCTACATTGCCGGATTGGGCCTGTTCCGCGTGAAAACGCAGAATCGTCCACCTCGGACTCATACATGCATGCATACTTCAATGAGGGTTCGCAGTATTCAATTTTTGCTGACCTTCTTGCTGACTTGAGCCTCCGCCTCTACTCTCCACCCCGGCGTCAGAGAGAACAATCGCACTTCAGCGAATCGATCGTCGGTTGCCTCGCACCGAGACGTGTCCAAGTCCAGCGCCGCAGTTCCCGGGCACCGTACCGCATCGGAAAATGCTCCGCCAGCAGCGGCGAGCGAAATTTGCGCGCAAAACAGCGTGGAGTCAACGTGCAGGGAGTGCAGGGGACACTGCAGGTGGCGATTAGGTTCTTGGACACGGCTGTTACGTTTGGCTCACACAAGGAGAGCTCGTCCTACTCGCAACGGCTCCATGTGCGAACGTTCGGAATAGCGGCTCAGATGTGGTATGGGAGATACTCACCTAAGCGTCCTCTGCGTCTGTTGACGGAGCTAATTCCGGCATGGAAGGATGAGATGGCGGTCAATCAGTTCCAGACCCATGACTCGGCGAGTGGCGAGACTTGCCTCAATGCGCTTCAGCTGACCGACCTTGCATGGCACGTTGGAATCTCCCTGAACGGCGTACTACCGGGATTAGGAATCCGGCGTCGGCGGCGTCTTTTCTCCTGGTACGCCACGATTCTTCTGCATCTCCACGGCCAGGTAGTGCGATGACCTGCGAGTACTGCCTATGCTTCCAGATGGTGTTCTCCTTCGGCGAGCATCTCGAATGCGGTGACGCCCCACGGCGGCACATATTTGCAAGGGTGCTCGTCCTAAGATGTCTCGTAGATATCTGATCAGGACGTCGGACCACTCCATCGTCGACGTCTAGACGTGAGTCGGTCTTGCCAGGTCATTTGTCAGTGTTTCGTGGAAAAAAAAGCCTTCAGAGTCGCAACGGGTAACACGGTGTTACAACTTACACCTCTACCTCGTTCCCGAAAAACGCGCGCAGGACTTTCTCGGGGAGGTCCCATTGCGCCTGATAGTGTAGATTCCATCAGCGTATTAACATGCGGCATTCAATTAGAGGAAAATCACGAGATGATTCGCGCCACGCACATGGACGAGCGAGACCTCCAGCTGGAACTCCGCTCGCACCTCCGGAGTGATGCTCTTCAGCTACCACGCAGAGTCCGGAGTGTCATGTACGATGAGCGTGTACACTTCGATAGGATCGCCGTGAGGGAATTACGCTGTGGCCCGCTCGTGGAATCGCGGCACGCGCTGCTCGGGAGCCAAGGCGTTATCCCGCAGCGAATGATAGGTCTTCGGAGGAGGAGCGCAGCCGAAGAAGCGCGACGAGCCGGCTGTCCGCATGTATCATGGTCAGCGGGTGATACGATAGAGGAAGTTCAATGCTCACCATGGAATACCACCCGCCATATATACGTGCTCTACTGCACGTCTGGCGATGAGAATGAATGGGCATGCGCAAGGAAAGCGGTCGACCATACTGAACCGAAGGACTGACCGGCGGGCAGAATTCCACCCTCTCCTTGCGCAAGAGGTCGATTGCCGCATTCCACGAGGTCGAGCCAGTACTCGTACACTTCTCTCGCACGTTCGCGCAGGAACTCTTGCGCATCGACACCAGTAGAGCGCCATTCTGGGGACGCGCAGACGATGCGAGCACACAGAGAGAGCAGCACGCTCGCCCTCGGAGTAAAGCTCCTAGTCTGGATAGTCGCGCTGGTTGAGAGAGACCAGGTGGAGATTCTGCAGCGAGAAGGGGCAGAAGTCAGCTATGAGTGGGTGGATCAGAGAAGCTGAGACGTGAGATTTGCCAACATCGTGAGCCGACCACACACCTCTACCCCAAACAAGACTGTGTTCGAATTCGAATAGTATCTCCACGTAGTTCTCATGAATCGGTTTTGATCCCGGATCCGAGCAGGCGCGAGCTCTGGAAAGTGACGACCCTGTATCCGAGCTCTCAAGACAGCTACTGGTAGCCAGCCGATTGTGCCTGATGAGGCCATGTCGTCTTATCGCAGGTCATGGTTGTATACTGAATCCTCGATAGGACTGGGTGCTTTGATGGACAGCGCAGCGCGGCGGTATCGCAGGATAACTGGGTGACTTCGCAGAGGCGGCACGGGCTTTGATGGCCTACCTAACGAGTCAGCAAGGACTGAGATGCCCGTATAGAAGTGCTTACATGAGCGTACATACTTGCGATATCATTGTCTGCACTCGCAACGTGCCTCCGAACCTCAGGGCAACACCAGCCATCAGACCAAAACATGCACATCGCCTCCGCTGAGTCAACCAATCCCAGATACTGATTTTCCCGCACGGAGCGCGCGTGTCGAGTGGTAAAAGATGGCGCAACCGCGTATCTTCCACTTGGTATGATGCTGACCAAGCTTTGCTGCCAGTAATGGCTCGACGGTGATGCCTGCACAGCACATAGCACTCATCAGTCAGCAACTCACCTCCCGTATACAAGGAGTATAAAGACATGCAGGAAGGCAGACAGGGAGATCCAACTTCGAATCGCCATGGCACAGACAGAGACGACTTCCATCCGGACCTTCCTCGACTCGGGTGTTCCGGCAGGCAGCACGGACCACACGACGCTCGTCGTCGTACACGGCTGGGGCTTTCATGGTGGTCAGTCTCCTTTCTCGCATCATTTCTGACGAACGCTGAAACACGTACGATCCAGGAAACTTCAAGAAGCTCATTCCGCTCGCTTCGAAGTTCAATGCGCGCATCGTCCTCCCGAACAGACGCGACTATCCTGGTTCCGTCCCCTTCACGGCGGAGGAGCGTGGGGAATTCGCTCGACTCGCCGAAACTCCCGCCGGGAGTCCCGGCGCAACAGAGAGAATGGAGGTGGTCATGAAGGAACGCGCGCGCGAGTTTTACGACTATCTCGTCGATCTCGTCAAGGCTGGTGGAGTCGTCCGAGCTCAGGGCAAGAAGGGTGGTCTCGTCCTTGCCGGATGGTCTCTCGGCGCGACATGGCTCTCCGCTCTTCTCACCCATGTCGCGTCGTTCCCTGTCGGCGACGTGGACCTGAAGGAATACGTCAGAAGAATCGTGTACTATGGTGAGTTGATAGTTGTATAATATTGATAAGGCGAGACTCACTGTTCGGACAGATGCGTCGTATGTCTGCCACGGATACATCATACCGAAAGGACTATATCACCCCCTGCACGACCCTACGCTCGCGCCTGCAGAGAAGACGGAGCAATTTGGGAAGTGGGTATCCGCCTACTTCGCGCACGGAGACGTGGAACGGTCTGGGATAGCAGCCCTGGAGTCCCGCCACTACCTCGAGAGCCCTTCGCCGACGATCACGCGCATGACGGCGGACGAAATCGCCGAGTCGGCGTACCCGGCGCCAGGAGAGCAGGGAGGGAGTGAGCATGGGATCGCCATGGCGTCCATCACCCACGGGACGTACGCGTCGCTCAGGAAGGGCGCGTTCCTTCTGCGAGACTTGCCGTCTGGTTCGGACGACTGGCGAGAAGTCGAAGTCCGATACTTGTGGGGTGATGCGTCGACCTGGGAGATGCCCTTGGCCTATCGGACGTTGTTCGAGGAGCTGGAGGAGACGAGGAAAGCAGGCAGCGCGGTGCGAAAAGTCGAATGGGTACGCTTCCGGGGAGCAAATCATTTCGTGAGTGACGTTGGGCCTTCATCCTTTGGTTCTTCAGCTGATTTCATGATCTAGGCTCACTGGGACTTGCCTGATAAGACCTTGCGAGGATTCCTGGGCGACGACGCTGAAGTGCAGTGATAGATATGAGCCCGAAGTATGAGCAGGTGTAGGACAGCTCAATAGATACTTGGCAATGATTCGTGCATGGCTCTTTGATAAACAGGCAATGATGAGCTCCTCATCGTGGTCGTACTTGCACTCGAATGCAATAGCTTCCACATATAGGATCCGGGATATCAGTCGGCCCGGCGAGCGGCACAGGCAAGCCGTTTCCCAAGACGTCATGCTTTCGTCCATCGGGATCGCAGGTGGGCGACTTTAGCGTCCACGTCTTTCTCTACTACCACCACCACCACCAACAGAAATTGATGACTCACAGCATGGCTAGCAACTCGTCTATCAACTACCCATTGGAAGGCAAACTTGCGCTCATCACCGGTTGCACGTACGATATATCCTTGCCTATCGTTCCAGAGCGTGTGTGCTGAGTAACATACTTCCGGGTCTGCACGGACACTCACCGCTCTGCAGCGGCGGGATAGGCCAAGCTACCGCACGCGCCTTCGCACGCAGCGGCTGTTCGATCGCAGTGCATCACGCCTCGGCGAAGTCCAAGGGCAAGGCAGATGCGCTCGTAGCTGAACTCGTGAAGCTTGCACCAGGCGTACGGGCTGCTGCGTTCGAGGCCGATTTGTCGACATACGAGGCCGCGCGCAAGCTGTGTGATGACGTCGTGCAGGTCCTGGGGCACCCAGACATCCTCTTCAGCAACCACGGCGTGACGGGACCCAGGATCGGCCCTGAAGGAGATATGCAGACCGTCAGCGCAGAAACGTTCGAGGAGATCTGGCGTACGAACACTGGGACAGGCTATGTGGTGTGTCATCTCGTGTAAGCTGTTCGAGGCGGCTAGAATTCATGCGGATCGATCCGTCTTCGTGCAGCTTGCGCAGAAGTGTCTCCCGCATATGCAGGAGAAGCAGTGGGGACGCATCATCTTCACATCCAGGTGAGCACCGCATCTCCTCCGCTCTCGTCCGTACAAGGGCACCGAGTACTGATTTTGAATTTGAACCGTGTCAGCGTTGCTGCAGGGACCGGAGGTGTGATAGGACCGCAGTACGCCTCATCTAAGTCGGCGTTGCACGGGTTGGTCCACTGGCTATCGCTGCGCTATTGCAAAGAGGGCATCGTGAGTGTAGTACGATTCACAGCCGCGTGGTATGGTGACTGAATGACACGTACCATAGCTGACGAATGGCGTCGCACCGGCGTTGATTGAAGGTACGCCAGATATTCGCCGTGCCCGGTCAAGCTACACAGTGCCGCTGACCTAACTACACATTCTCCAGACACCGAGATGATGAGTAATCCGTCGGAGGCTGTTAGGGTTAGTGGTCTCCGAGTATGCACTCGTTGCGTGAGCTCATATTCTGCTGTGGTGACTGCAGAGCAAGATACCCATCGGAAGGTTGGGAAAACCCGACGAGATTGCATCCATCGTCTTGATGCTGGCGACCAACGGGTATATGACGAACAAGGTAAGCCCCGCTGTACATCACTGATACGATGGTGGGATACTCACCTTCTGTTTTGAAGATCGTCGTTGCCGACGGCGGTTGGACGAACGGCGGAGGATTCTGAAAACAGTACTCATGGGATGCGTTCGATGATCACTACGATGTTGAAGATGTGATTATGCAAGATGTAGGGTGCTATGCGAAGTAGTTGTTACAACAGTAGGTGTTACATGCATGGATCTCTTATCCGAAACAAATGTACGATACCTCTGTCGCAGAGGATGTATCCCACGTGCGGACCAATGCAACACGACGAAAGTGATAACAGAGAGCGATGAGCAGTATTTGCGTACCGGAGAAAGCTTGAGGAAGAAGATCAATGACGGGTTTGAAGGAGGCTTCATCTCGGACAAGCCAGCATCTCGATTTTATTGGTGCGAACGGTGCTTACCACTCCTCCATGAAGCGCACCTGACGTTGAATTTCGCCTCCTTTTAATCGCGTCGAAGGGAGGTGGGGACATAACTTAGGTATGTATAGCTATCCGGCCACATGCAGAGTGTGTGGAGCACGTACCTCTGTCCACTACTTTAAGGTACTTATGGGTGCGGATGGAGTCCACGACGGGTACGGTCCAAGAACCACTTGTCTTGTTCCCTTCCTCTCGTCCCGGTTATGTGACACGTCCGCATCGTGCTCCTCTCCATCATCGCCATCGTAGTCTGAAGGGAGACCTCAGACTTCGGGGTTCCTTTGTGCGCACACTGATTGACCGCTGGCAGTGAGACCTTTGGATGATCCCTAAGCTTAGCGCAGGCCTTGAGAATATCGAGTGCAGCGTTCCCAGCAAGAAATCGGATACAGAGAGCAACACAAGAGCAGCAGAGATTTCTTCTTCTCGCCCTTGGCAGACGAGAGTCAAGACCAGCGGCGAAAAGCTCTGTCGTCGACAGCCTTGAACTCAGATATGGCTCCGTCTCAATAGCTCACCCAATTTAGTGACTCTGCAGTGACTCCGCTTCGGTGAATTCCGACTGCGACCGCGAAGCGCTATCGACTTAACCGCGGAACAGCCTTGAACACAAGTTGAACATCTCGCTCACACCGCACGGGCTCATTGACTGCTCGATGCCGGCATTTGTACGGCGAGAAGGCGAAGGTCCTGTGTCTCGACCCTCGGGCAGCGTTCGGCATGCCCGAGGTCAGACTGCGCAATGCGGAATTTGCAACTCGGTATCATGAGGTGAGGCCGTAGGTGTATTGCTATACAGCCACCCACAATACTTACTTTCCAGATTTTCTTGCCGAAGTGCGCTGGGCGTCGCAATACGCGTCTACCCTCGGCCAACGCGGCTAGCCGGTTGCGTTTCACCGTGTCTGTCTGGAGTCTGTATCGAAGGCCAACAGTCCATATAAGCCGGAGGGCCGGGGTAGTATCACCGGGCGTCATTGCACGACTTTGCCCTCGATATCTCACTCCCATCCTCGCGTATGGCGAAGACCTGTGTTCTGTGCAGGCAAGTGCCGCATACCTATCATCTGATATTCGCACTGATCGTAACACCTATCACTCCCAGGCAGCGATCTGTGGTGAGTTCTCAATATTGCCTGTTGATGGCGACGACAGCGGTCTGAGTCCGCTCGTCAGCGATGCGACGGCATTCAGCCGATCTGCGGTCAATGCATGGAGTTTGGCACAACAGCCGCCTGCGACTACAGCGGTCGTGCCGCCGGACCCAGCTCGAAGACTTCCCACCTCCTTCAGAAAGGAGCGGCCTGCCTACCGTGCCGGTGAGCCCGACCGTTGGTCTGCTCCGCATCCAGCACTTACACTTCACGTTCCCGCCAGGAAGAAAAAGAAGGTCGGCGGCGGGTGGACTGTACGCACATTCACGCGCTCTGCTTATGCTTGTTTTTCAGAAGTGCGACGCAAAGCGGCCGAACTGCACGGCATGCAAGATATCTAGCAAGAAAGATCAGTGCGTGTATGAAGACGATGCTCAGCGCAACCTGATTCAGTGCCTCGTCGCTCGGACTCGCGAATTGGAGGAGCGCTTAGCTTTCGCTGAGCAATCATCCCATGATCCCCGACAAGGTTACAGAGCATCGTCACCTGTTAGCGTCCCCGTTCTACAGCTTAGCAGCCTGCCCATTGAGGCTTTTGGCGCCTTCCCCGTGTGGAAACCTCCCAGGACGGACTCGCCTCTTGCCGCCCTGTTGACTTCCCGAACTACTCTAGAACTATTCCGGGACTTGTAAGTCGTCTTCGAGTTGATATTTGTCATGCTTCCGTCCCTGACTGGTCCCTGATTACACTAGCCGACTGCGATTCCTTGCATTCAGCCCTCACGTAGGTGTCAAGTTGACTCCTGCGGCCAGCGATGCGGTCGCATTGGGCGACTTCAATAGTCCCCACGTCCACCCATCACTCATACACGTCGCACAACTCCACGGCTGCATGATATGGCAGGAGGTCCACCACACGACCTCGCTGGCCACCATGGAGTTCATCGAGCTCGAAGCGGCGCTCTCGCTTCTTACCGCCGACACAGCGCCCCTCATCCAGCTCCAGGTACACAACACACTCGGTATCTACTATTTGTGTCGCCGTAAGTTCTCGGAAGGTTTCGAGCAGATACGTCTCGCTTCTGAGGTCGTTCGGCGGCATGACTTGCGGTTTGTCACCCCCTCGGCGGACGTATGGGATCCGCTAGTCGAGTGCGCCCCAGCGGAGGAAGAGCTAGCATGCGCACTCAGCCACCTCCTCTACATAACCATCAACCGTCAGATAGTCCTGGGAATCCCCTCAGACCTGGGTGTCGAGTACGAGCGGGACTTTCATACTATCCCCGTGAGTGTCCGAGCCGTGCCTTCTGAGCATCCCATTGCCCCCTGACCACGCATCCCTCAAAGATGATGTATCCGACACTATCCCGCACTTCTCTCACTATCTTTCGTGCCCGTGGGGCGCTTCTCCTCCACCGCACGCGCCAACTTTCCGCCCGTTTCAGCGCTCTCCCCACATGTCCATGGGAGCTCCATCTCGCGCAGGGCGCGCAAGAAGAGCAACCCTGGGTTGTCGAGTACTGGTCTCTCCTGGAAGAAGTCGAGACGAACCTCGCGAACCTCAACCCGGCGCTCCTCAAGGCGTCCCTGCATCCCGAACTGCAGCCTTCCACCCAGGGTCTCAAGATCTGCCTCATCGTCGCACTCACCGTCGAAGCAGAGCTGCACCATCTCGCGCCACGCTCGCACCCCGAGTCCCGACAGCATTGCCTGAACGCCGTGCTCAAGCTCGTCGGCATCGGGAAGACGCTCACGGCGAGCGATTACGAGATGCTGGATCCTCTTCTCGGGGTACGTGTGAGCTTCTGCCGTGATTCTGCTGCTTCCCGCTGACCTCGGACGGTCGACTCAATGCTCGAACCTATGCGCTATGCAGATCTGCTGGCTGATGGCGGCAGAAGTGGCGTTTACGGAGAACGCGCGGCCGATGGACAAGCTTTCAGCGATGAATTGGGCGACCGTCCGGTCGGTACTCGTCGCCTGTGTTCCCGTGCTCATAAAGGCACTGCCGTACCTGGGTGAGCCCCTTGCAACGTGTGACGCGTTGACAGACTACTGATTCCGCCCTGCTGTTATTTTGCTGGTCGTAGAAGTGCCTCTGAACCAGATCTTGGAGCGAGCGGCCGCGTTGGTCATCCCCGCTTGACTTGGCCAGCCCGCTGTCTCCGTCAAACCCGAATGAGCACTACAAGGTCCGCCTGCGCAATCGTATTTCTGCGGCCCCGCCTATCACGCTTGCGTGGCTGTATCGTATCCAGAAATCGTCCCTATTCACCTACGCGGCATATCGTGGAGGTTGACACTCACCGCTGTATGCAGTGTCTCCACGCCAATTTGGCTGATGTCTTGCTCGCTGCGCCTCCACGATCCTCGACTGCACAGCTGGCGTACAGGATCACCGACCGTCGCCGTGACAGTCGCACACTCAACGTCCAATTTGACTGCTGGTATCTGTCCGCTGCCGTCGGATCCGCGTCGCGGCAGCATCTAAAGCGCAGCGAAGCTCTCCATTGACTCAGACTGCGCACGAAAGTAAGTACTCGAGGCAACTTGCCAGATGAAGTCAACTCTGAGCTTTGAGGCTCCGCACGGAACGCCGGTGTTACATAGAACCAATGGTGTGGGCGCGCACATACTTACACACCTCCTTTTCGACGTGCACGGAGCCCCGATGAGAAAGTCTTGACCGTCCGGTGCGCTTCGCGTTCCGCGGTGTCTTCGATCTCGCTCTGGATGCTATAGCCGGAGCACTTGATGTTGCTCCTTCGCCGCTGAAATTGCATTGACAGTCTGTCCTCGTTTAACCGAATTCCGAAGCTGTGGTCAAGAGCGCAGGCGGTCAGCGGAAAGAGTAAGGCCCTGTGGAAGAGCGGACTTGACCCGTAAATGGGGAAAGGGGGGTGGCAGTGCGTGCATTCGTGAGCGCGGAATCTGAGGCGCCTAAGCAGCTCCTCCTCCTCCACGATGTCGCTTCTTAGGTCAGTACACTTGTCGTAGTGCCATGGCCTGTATGGTACTGACTGTAGTTTCTACAGCCAGGAGGCCTTTGTCGAGGATGTGGTCATTCTCATTGCCACTCAATGTCTCAAGATGCAACGACGATCCCTCATCAGCCTTGCCTCCTGTTCTCGTCAACTCCGTCTTGTCTGCATGCCACTCGTCTTCTCAACCAGCTCGATCAAGTCTATTCGGTTCTGTACAACCCCAATACCGCCCCCAGGTATACGTCCTTATATTCGGTGGGTTCGCTCATAGGCCCGGCGTACACACTCTAACATTCACAATCAGACGTCTCATACACGTTGGAATGCCCGATCCGTTGTACTTTGAGGAGCTGTTGAAGCAGCTCCCAGATATTCGTGCAGTTGTCTTCAATTGTGCTCATGCACGCGTTCCGCTCGCCGTCGTCGAGCAGTGTTTCCGACACGCTGGCATCGCGTCGCTCTCGTTTGCAGGTACCTCGGACTGCCAGTCAGCATGGGTATATACCACTACTCGCTGTTACCCTGGTAGAGAGTGGCACCACAACTCGCTGCAACAACTTTCATACGCCGCCAATCCTTCGAAACCCACTCGTGCTTCCTACTACCAGGTAGACTGCCCCAAGGACATAGCCGAACTGGGGCCCATCATTCTCAGGATGCATCTGTCGGCGGAGTCACTATCCTTCCCCGCCGACCGTGCTCCTCTTTCCCGCATGGCGGACCTCCCCTGGCCCTGTCTCAGGGATCTGACGCTNGCGGACCTCCCCTGGCCCTGTCTCAGGGATCTGACGCTCACAGGTCGTTACTCGGATGCTTCGCAGGTCTCCTACGTTTTACAACTTGTCAGTGCCATGCGCAATCCACGCTCCTTGTCCATACAAGTTGGCCAGCTCGCGGATCGACCGCGGCCGACGGTCTTTGAGCGAGAGTGCACCGAAATGCACGCCTTGGAGTCGCTCACATTGGCCTACCCCGACCCGGACGACGCCATCTTCGCAGTCGCAGGAAAATCTTTGAGATACCTCTCAATTCGCGACCACCCTCGTCACTATCTCAAAAACATGCCGGTCAATCGGTGGTTGGCCATGCCTATCCTTTCCTCGTCGGAGTGCTTGCGAGTCCTATCGGGGATGTCGATGCCGCGTCTGGAGCACCTCGAGCTTGTGTACGAAGCAGACGAAC